>APFE031503336.1:210033-244522 GCA_000404065.3 Pinus taeda | reverse complement strand
TGACTTTGACAAATTCAGATTGTGATAGACATCCCAATAGAGTATTGACCGCCTTTGCATTCGTTTCATATTTCTTCTTTTCAGTCGGATCTGTGGGAGTTGATGCTGGAAAAGTATACCCTGTATCTATGATATCCCATACTTCAGTATCCAAAGATTGAAGATAGGCAGTAACTCTTACCTTCCAATATACGAAGTTTGTCCCGTCAAAAACCGGTGGCCTGATTGATGCTTCCATCTCGTAGTTGCTCATGATGCAAGATCTTCCTTCAAGCGATCAAGCTTCTTCAGAAGGACCTGCTCTGATACCAATTGTTGGAAATAATACTGAGAGGGGGGGTGAATCAGTATTATCAAGATAATTATCCTTTTTTTTTCAAAAACAATTTATATATGCTACTTTAGTTTAATGAACCTGTGTATATACGCGATTATGCAGAAGGAAACCCGCGTATACAAAACAAGCTTTTACTTTACTTAATCTTTCTGATGATGATTGTTAATCTGTGATGCAAAATCAAATAGCAGTAACCAGAGACAGTAAAACAGAGCAGAAAGACAGTCACACACAAGAACACAAGATATAAGGTGGAAACCCAATGTGGGTGAAAACCACCTGCTGCAATTCGTCTCTATCTTCTTTTTAAATTAGAAACTCTTTTACAATGTACTGGTGCAGTCTTTTTACCAGTACGCAGGCTGCAACCTACAGAGAGCTACAACTCTCTCTCGTTCTCCAGCTTCTCCTGGAAGGGAGCTACAACCCCCTTTAGCTCTTGCACTAGCCAAGATACTAGTGCATAGGTGTTGGCCTAGAGAAGGCTACAACCTTCTCTGTCTTCCAGGGACCACGTTTCATCAATTTTCAGACTGGCTCCATGAACATCAAATAATCATCAAGAAATTCTTCATCAACCAAACTCCTTTTTCACCAACTAGAACTGAAATCAAGTAGATACAAGTCTCTGCCAGCTGTACCCAAAACTCAGTACTAGAAACCACACAACAGAACCCAGAACACAGCAGCAATAAGCAGAAACAACTAGATCACAACTTAAAGCATATACGCAATTTCAACAGTCTGCAACTTGCATGCATACGCATCTGCGTATGGAACAACCTGCGTATACACTTCTTTACTTCACCTAAACTGTGTGTATACACGCCTTCGCTTCACTGAACCTGTGTACAGATCCATAAAGGACAACACACTCTTCCAGATATTCAATCACTAATTAACCCAGATTATCAGACTTATAGATCAAACAAGCACCACATCTAGCAGATCAAAATCATACAAAGATACTATCATTTAGGCTTAAAGATTATGACCCATTAATAGAACTTATCCTTCCTTTTGCGCTAAGGTTCCTCCTTCCTTCAGATCCAGATCTGCACCACCACCCAATATACCAGCTCTAGCATTTTATCAGATCTTCAATAATAATTCAGATGGTTATTTGTCACAAGATCTCCTTCCTCTTTTATAGCCTTAGGCCTTCCCCAATACCATGGTCCAAAACCATAACATTTCAATACCATGAACCCAAAACTAGGGATCAACACATCTGACGAGACGCCATGGTCCAAAACATGGGTTCAAGTTCCAAGATCTAACTGCCATGGACCAAAAGAATGATCCCCAACATATACGCGCTTTTGTAATGTATAACCCGCATGTATACGCGCTTTAGTCTAGATGAACCTGCGTATATGACATTTTCTAATCTCTGAGTGCCTGAACTGAGATCTGTTACCAAAGATAGTTTCCATCAAGGACAACACCTGTACCATAGCTCCAAACTTGTGCCATAATGCCAATAGATGGATGCATTTGGCTAGGGATGAGGATCCTGATTGATAAGATGTTAGTCAGAAAAATCACAGCGTTGCCTCATGAGGGAAAAGACCCCACAAAAGAATTTTTGGCAAAAAATAAGGAAAAGGAGATAGCACAAATAATGAATGAAATGTTTGGATTAGTGAAGAAGTCGCGGGGATATGACATCAATTCCATGGATGACCAAGGGGTGTGTTTCGCCACGCACATCTTGGCTAGTAAGATAATGAGGAAGTGCAGGGCCAATGAGGTGAATGTAGTTGTAGTGTCTTTGGCTGCACAGTGCAACGCAGGAGTCCAATTTAACTGTGTTGCCTATCTGTGCAAGGAATTTTTGACAGACTGTAGAGAATCACGGGAAGAGGGGAAGACATTCCACTACACTTGGATGTTAATACTCATTGCGTTGATTGCATGGAAAGAACTAGAAGACTCACAGTTTCCATCTGTCGAGGTGGATTTTTTTTAGGCAGGGACATATGCCTCCCTCTGGTTTACTAAGGAGTTGCTGCGAACAACAAAAAATAGGATTTTGTTTGTGGGGATAACAATCGATCTACACATGGTGGTGAATCAACATGCAAGGTTGTCACCTAGTCTATATATGCAATATTGTCACATTGCAGAATTCAAAGAAGACTTCCATAGAGCCTATGTGAAGGAGATGAAGGACCCGACTGGGACATGGCATCCATTGTCATACTTAGTAACTAAAGATGATATGCTCATCATAGTGAAACAATGGCAAGAAGAATGGATGACTCCACTTGGTGGAGTGTTGGAACAGAGAAGGGTACCCCGTAGGATGTAGGTACAAGTGGAAAGGATGCAGAGGTGGAAATAGAGGAAACTGAGTAGGAGCATGAGGAACCCCTTAGTGATGCAGGGGTATCAGAGGAATTACATTTTATTGTAAGAAGGAGAGACACAACAACTATGGAAGGAAAGAGGAAAAATAAAAAAGTGGATAAGTCCAAGGGTGCAAAAGTGCTTGACCTCACCGATGGGGACATTGAAGTGATCGGAGAGAAGCTCCAGGAGATCACAGCAAAGACCTGGGATAGAATTGATGATCGATATAGAATTATCTTGACTGAAGTACAAAATGGCATTGTAGAGCTGAAGGCATTGTAGCAAGTAGAAGAACAACTAGAACAAAGAGCTCAACCACTACATGTAGAGCAAATAATAGAAACATAATTCGACGTTAGAATTTTGCAATTGCCAACTGGGGCACTTCACTTGTACTCACCGGAGGACAAATAATGAGCCACAGCATGGAAGAATGTCAACATAAATATTTTCACACTTCCCATATAGAGGTTGCATGAATTCCATCAAACTTTAACAACTGAGCTGCAGAAGTGAGAACATCGAACCTCGAAAATGATGATGTAGGTGGAAAAGGATAAAGTTGTGTTAATACGAGCTAGAGGAGGTGGCTAAGAAAAGAGACGAAGCATATCAGTGACAAGAGAAATTGGAAAAATCATTCAAAGATAGTTGCAACACAGTCCTGGATGTGAAGGTCGGTAAGGAGGAACCACCAGTAGAGAAGGTTGTGAGGCTCGCCCTCACGATCATGGAATCAAAGAACACACTAGAGAAGATAAAATTTGAGTATGAATTGTATATATTAGAGCTATAAATAAGGATTCAACCACCCATGCCACCAGAAGTGTGGGGGAAGAGGCAAAAATACTTAAACACAACATTGATAGGCATCTCTGACAGAGTGGTGGACTGTAGGAAATTATTGGATGACACGATGCAGATGTGGACCTCACTGCAAGAGGATTCAAACATTCAAAAGATCAAGGAGGAATTACATATGGAGAAGAAGAAGCGTGATGAAATCTTGAAAGCTATAAAGACCCTACCAATCTTATAGAAACTCATCATTATTACTAAAGGGAAGAACCTCCAAAAGCAGATAGATGATCTTCAAAGGAAGGAGAAAATTTTGCAAGCAAGGACTTAATAATGGCAAGATGATTCCCTTAAACTATCTTAAGTAGTGGACGAAAGGATCAAAGAATTGAAGAAAAGGGAGGCAGAAATATTGTAGAAGTCTATTGGCCCAACCAGAGAGGCATTTCTAGTGGAAGTGTGCAAATAAGAGAAACAAATGGCAGAGACAGTTTAGCAGTATAATGTAGTCTACAACGGAATTGTAGCGAAAATAAAGCGAACCGAAGCTGAGTAACTCGAGACGAGTCATAGGTGAGTGTTGGGGGTCTCTTGGGCGCAGCCCAACTTGGTCCAAGTTTTGGGTCAAAGACTCCACATTTTAAGGAGTGGAGCACGCGGAGCCGACGAATTTATATTCATCATGTGGTGTTTTAGGGGCTTCGGTAGGTCAAAGACCCTTATTTTGTAACAAGTAGTGGGTTTTAGTCATTTTTTTGTCAGATCCATAGTATGTGAACCATATTTTTGTAGTATCAAAACCTATATAAGGAGATGTAATACTTTGTCAAAAATCAATCAATAATGTGATGAGAAAACCATAAGCGAATTGAGTCTTTGTATCTATAGTCTGTATTTTTGGGGAAGGCTCTGTAGTTGAGTGTGTAGAGGCCTTGAAGAGTTTGCAGCTAGGTATGCAGACCACCTGTAGCTGAGTGCGCGGGTCAAGGAAGAGCATGTTTTGAAGATCCTTATTAATAAAGTAGAATTTTTGGCAAAGTATTATGTATCTTTCTATGATGATTCTCTGTTGTTATTGATATTGTTACGTGTGCTTTTTACTAAATTATGTGAAAGAATACATGTTATATTGTTTTATGTTATGTCTATGTGTTAAGTAACAATCTATAAGATTAATCATCAGCGTAAAGTTATTTATGTACACGAAGTTCTAGGAAGGTAGAAGACATAAGTTAACACACGGATGCAACAACGTGAATATCCCTCTGGCTGCAGAACCCTGGTTCTACAACCTCCCATAACCGCTTCAACTGAGACTGTGATCTGCTTGTAGTTCGTTTCTGAAAGGGCCAGTAGTTGAGGGTTTTGTTGATGCGTAGTACACTCTGAAATTCGGTCAAGCCCCCTTTAACCAACATTGTTTTGATTTTTGTTCCTGATTATTGAAGAAATAATAGTCACTTATACATTTCAACTTGAACGAGAGTTTAAGAAAGTAAAAATTAGATAAGATCGATATCATTTTAGTATTATAATAATCAGACATCTTGTTTATGAGATTCCCTTGATGAATTGAGTACTCGATACTCTATTTGTTGCAGGAAATCTATACTACTTCAATAATGTCATGAAATAGAATTTTTTGTTGATATAGTAACTATATGTTAGTGTTGTGTTGATGACTAGAGCTTAGTAAAATGTCTAACCTATTATGATTTTAAGAATCACTGATAATATATTATCATGTGGATTTAAATTTTTCTTTCAAAGGTTATCTAAAGAGGTGAATAGCAGCGAAATGATACTTGATGTCCTTTTCTCTATTTAACTCTAGCAAATAGTTACCACACCATTCTTTCACTTAAAGTATTTGTTTCTTTTATAATTTGTCTTTCTTTATTTTTCATTTTTATGACACGTGTGTTACTTTTTATGTGTTTTCATGTCATCTTTGACTATCCCTTTTCTTTGTGTACGAACTAAGATCTCATAGGGAGGATTGTTTTTGTACACCCAGGATTTCGAGATTTATATTATTTGACACTTCATCAGTAATCTGGTCATATCATAAATGTAAGATTGAAAATATTTTTTCATTGGAAAGATAGGGAATACCCCCTAAGGCTATTGGGGACAGCCAAATATTTTGAAGTAGGAGGGATCTACCCTCAATGAATGTAGTTTTAATTGTTTTGTAGTCATCGAAATAGTTAGAGAACCATCAGGTGCAATAAAGACATTCATTGGAGTTCATATGCAAAAAAATGTGCCTTGCAAAAGTTGACCTTATGATTTGACCACCATGTTTTATGAGGATGCCACATAAGCCCCAATTACTCATGCAAAAAAGGATAGTTATGTGTGTATTATGAAGTAGACTTTAGAAAGGTAAAACTAACCTGTAGTTTCCTATTGGTCTTTTTTTAACTTGTCGACTAAGCAGAGTGGGGGTTCCATTTAATGTTATTATATCGTGTTTCATCGTAAGGAAGAGAAACTAGGAATGGGATTTATAGAGCATAATAGAGGTGGTTATTGTTTTTTAGTAGCCTAAGAGACCTTAGGTCACAAGTAACTATATAGAGAGTGAATTCTCCTTTGCATTTACATTTTTTCCATACAATAAAAGAGAGTAGAGGTGCCTCACCTTATAAAAGGGTTTTCTCCTGTAATGGTTTTCCACAACAATTCCTTGTGTTCATGATGGATATTGTGTGCTTGTATTTATTTTTCTCTATTTTCCACATTTTATCTATTTCATGCATAGGTATAAAGTCAATTACTAACAAATATGGAATCTAAAGGATTTAAATTGTCATGGTATAAATTGCAATTTATTTTTATCAAATCTATTGTGATGAACCATCTAGTGGAATATCCAAGGTAATTTATATTCATATTGGTGTAAAAATATATTTATTTGAGTAATTTAGTGGGAATTTACAAGGAATCCAAGAATTGATTTAAGTAGAAAATCACAAAACCCTAGCCATGGCCGACATGTTTTTCCACAATAATACTAATATGACAGATGAGAGATCCACAACACTAGAAGCACAACTCACCAATATTGAAAGAAATGTGAACCTCCTTATGGTGTCTTTAATAAACAAACTTGTAATAGGATAATATGAAAGCTCCAACTCAAATATGAGATGAGACAAAAAATTGAGGAATCATGAAGACCTAGAAAATGAGTCAAAGAAAGAACTTGAGAAAGAGAAATCGAGTTTGAGTGTCATTACACACTCACAAATCTTATTCAACATGGAAGCAAAGGCTGACATAAAGACATAGCATGGTGAAATTGGTGTCTTAAAATTAAATCACTAGATAGAACAATTAGAAGAATATTAACATTCACCACATAGATGAGGAGTAGAAAATATCATTTTCGCTATTGAATTTAGAGGGCCACACCGTAACCTAGTGGTAAATCAATATGAAGAAACTTAAACTGGAGCATGATCCCCCAGTACATAAGTGAGATGACTTCAAAACCCTCATAGATTCTCAATTATACCCTATTGGGTATATAGAGGAACAATGGATCCAATGGCACTACTTCAAGAAAAGGAAATGGTAGAGTGTATAGGACTACACCATTGAATTTAGAAATAAGGCCATCATATTAAGTATCTCTTCCAAGAGCCCAAATGTACTTCTAAAGTATCTAGGGGGTCTACAGAGTGATCTAAACAAATATCCGATGCTACAAAACTAAGAATAATGGGCAATACTTGTGCAAAGGCACAATACCTAGAAAGAATAAACCAAAAGAAATGATAGTCATAAGTGGTTTGAAATAGAAAGAGAAGCATGAAGTTTCCAAGGAAAGGAAGAATAAGTGGAAATCGAAAAATTATAAGAAGGAAAAAAACCATTTCATATTATTTTAAGGATATTAACAATCATTGCAATCACTACAACATTGATGGTCACACTAAGGAGGAGTGATGGAAATTACATCTAGAGATGAACCTAAAAAACTAGAAGGATGGGAAGAAAAAGAATATTCTCACCATAGATCAAGTAATCAAGTGGAAGTTACATCAAGAGAATTTTGAGGTCAAGAATGGACTTCAAAACAAAAAAATATACTAACAATATTGTTGGCTTGAGGGGACCTAACCCAGGTTCAGAGTTAATTAGCCAAACAAATCCCTACACTACTGGCCCTTTCGGCATCAACTCACGGTGCGCGGACTAAAGTCTCACCCAAAGCAGTATGGGGGGATGATAGAACCAAGTTTCCACACCCTGGAG
Source organism: Pinus taeda (assembly GCA_000404065.3). Classification (NCBI taxonomy): domain Eukaryota; kingdom Viridiplantae; phylum Streptophyta; class Pinopsida; order Pinales; family Pinaceae; genus Pinus; species Pinus taeda. The sequence continues at coordinate 236,766 of APFE031503336.1, read as the reverse complement.
ATGTCTGAGGGGTCGATCTAGTCCAACTATGAATGGCTTCGCGCAGGTCACTTCGTGCACTGTCCTGGCCTGCGAGACCTTCGCAATCTGTTATAATCGCCTTTGGGTAGCCCTAACCAAGGGTTGAGATGCTTTCGCACTGCTATAGCAATCTGCACTATTTCCCCAATCTATGTCGCGTTTCTTACTTATCTTCTTACAATTGTTAGTTAACTTCGCGTAAACAGATACCTGATCTCACATTTACTTAATCAACACAATCATATAAGTTTGTGCACCATATAAATAGTGAAAATGCAATTCATACCCAATACATTCAATGCAGAAAACAGTAAACAAATACACAGGAATGGTATAAAACTTCTCTTTATTAATATTTCAAGGGTTACAGACACAACCTACCCTGCGCAATCAGCTCCGAACTACTAGGCCTCTGCGCACTCAGTTGCAAAGCTTTCTCCTACTCTACAACCCAATACTCAACTCTACACTTAGATATGACTCAATTCTTCATCTTTCATTCATGACTTCCTTCTATTTTATTTACAACTTAGAGCCTCACTCTATCTATACAATCCCATGGTCCGTGGACCATGGGTAGATATCTAAAGTTGACATTACATTACAAAAATGAGGACGGATAACCCTATTACTCATTTACAAGCTCGTGCTCCATGCCCACAAAATGCAGAGCCTTTACATCAGATTTAGTCAAAATCTGGGCTTTAAGCCCCAAAACATCCCTTGGGGGATCCTGCGCCCAACAGGCCCACAATAGAAACATCATGACTTGCCATCGAGTCACTTTGTCGGTGCAAAGATCTTCGCATGGAGACCTCCCAACTCTGCCGGACCGCTGCAAGGTTAGCAGCGCACTAAGTGGCTGCCTGTTGTACCTCCTAGATGTGTTGTTCAGAGACCACTGTACCTAAACTGCTTCCCTACATCTGCTCTTGCGTTCCCTGCATCTGCGCGAGCTTGGCTTCAATCGAGGTTGTAATGACGAATGCCTCATCAATCCAAGGTTGCACGCATGCCTTCAAAGTTGCTTCCTTATGTCATGCCACGTCTACCTGCTCTTTGAGCGCTTTTGCCTGTTTCATCCAGGCGAGCCTCTGTGTAAGGGCCACCATCTATGCGGTCCCTTTTATGTCATCATACTTTTGCTGCAACTCACATGCCTTTGTTTCTAAGCATTGTATGTTCGGGTCCTCCTATAGAGTGGTGAGGACCTCGAATGACTCTTCAACTAATTTGGTGCAGTCCTTCACTACACTGTTGATCTCCTTTATTCCCGTTGTAATGGCGCTAACACACTGTTCCCTCACCTCTGGTGGAGTTGAAGGCTACGCCTTCAACTGTAGCCCAGCTATTTGAAGGTTTAGCTCCAGCTGAACCTTATCCATCTCTTCCTTTGCCTCGCGCACCCCTGCTGCTGGCCTCTGAATTCACACCTTTGTTGGTCCCTCTGCTAGGATGGCCAACTCAGGGACCATCTGACACGCTTCTTCAACCACCTGCACAATCTGTCTGTTCTGCACCACTACCTCGTCCTGCTGCAGGCTCAGTTTTTCCATGTTAATTTGTTGTTCACTCATTACCTGGAGCGCGCAATTCTCGTGGCCCGCAACTCTGTAGTCACTCCATCCTGCAGAAAATAGAGCATCTATCACGGAAGCGCAGCCATGTTTATCCCAACTCCCTTCAGCGCACTAACCATAGGCCTATCAGCCTCATTTTTTGTAACCAGTGCCCCTTCTGGAAGCACTATAGTGTTGGTTGTGCGGGCACGCAATATTTCTCAACTGCATTTGTTCCTACTGCGAGGTTGGTCGATAGAGTACCAGCCTAAGGAGTGCGCACCTATAACTCCTGTATTTGGGCCTGAAGGGCCCCCAATACACCTGATTTTCCTCTGCGAACTGTTGGAGGGCCTTTGCGGTGACGTCACGCACCATCTTCCCTATGTCATGCAGATCCCCCTTAGTTAGGGTGATCGGGTCGAAAGAAGTCTTGGAGGCTTTTGACTTCTTTCACTGTCCCACTTGCTCTCTCAAGTGTTGTCGCTTCAACTGTGTGGACACTATCTCTGGGTCCACGCCACCTTCCTCTGTTTCGGGCTCCTATTTAGGCGAGGGTGACTTGTGGCCCTTGCGCTCCTTCTCTGCTACCTGTTGTTGTTCTGTTGCTACCTTCGCGGCGTCATGTGCCTCCTGTGCCTTGGCTACTGCTGCTTCGTTCCTTCTTTTCTCTGCCAACTGTTCCATCCAAAATTTTGCCTCCTCCTTCTTTCTCTGTGTAGTAGACTTCTTTTCTTCCACTATGGAGTTGGCTGGAGCATGCAACTCCAGCAGCCACGACTCAAGCATGGCTAATATGACATCGTCCATGGCCAAGTAGGGGAGCTCATTCCATTTCTTCGCGGGGTCCTTGCGTGCCCTGATATATACATGATGGAAGTTTTCCTTGAACTCCACGAAGCTCTACAGACTATTGTAGACAATGGGAGATAACCATGGCTTACAGTTAATCCCCATTTTGATGTTCATCTCCATGAACACCCAGAATATTTTGTTGTCTCTGATTCTCTGTGCCTCTTTAGTTTCCCACAGCGAAGCGTACTTCGTTGCCTCTGGAAGGTCCTTCGAAATCATGGGGAACTGGATGTCCTCGGGAAATTCCTAAGCCACCAACACTATGGACAACAGAAGTCATGCATAGTGGAAAGTCTTCCCCTATTCCTGTGCCTCGCGGAAATTTTCCAGGAACTCCTTGCACAAGTACTGCGACCAGTTAAACTAGACCCCCTCTGCACACTGCGCGGCAAGTGCTACCACCAGTGCGGGCACCTCATCCATGCGACACTTCTGCATAACCTTTCCAGTCAGTATCTGGGTCACAACTCTGACTACATTATTTTTTATACTAGAGATCACATACCCTCTCTTCTTCTTCTCCAACTTAAATTTTTTCTTCATGGCCTTTGCGATGGCTAGATCGTTACTCTTTCCCTCCAAAATATCTGTTGGGTCCTCCCCCTTGCAAGGGAGTCAGGTAATTATATGGATTAGGTGGTCCGTGATGGGGATGGGCTCCTCCAGCCACAAACACCCATCATGCACCAAGAAGAGCAGTTGCCTGATGACAAAAATAATTACTAGGGCGCGATGGTAATGCGGCACCTAGAGCAGGTTTAACAACCCTACTTTGTCTACTCTACAGAACCACTTGTGTGGATCCAACTCTATGACTCCCGTCACTGTGTCTTTCTTCGACCGCATTAGCTGCATGATTGCCAAGTGTGGGAATTTCTCGTGGTCCGCGAGATCCCAATATTTAAACTTTAGAATCGGCACCTGTCCTAAGCATGCTCCTTCAAAAATGATATCATCGGGGAGCAACGAAGTCTGCAGAGAGATTTTTCTCTCATCTAGGTCCTTGGGCACCCTTGCTTTCCCTTTCCGCGGAGAAACATACACGGGAAATATGGTCAGAGGGTCCGCACCCCGGGTTTCTTCCTCCATTTCTTTGTCCTCCTCCTCTTCCACCAGGATTTCCTCAAGTTATTCCTCCTCCTCATCGGCTTCCAAGTTAATCGCCTACCCCTTTTCTTCCATGGTTAATTTATTTCTCAGCGAGTTTCTAGGGGAAAGACACACCGGTACCATGGGCTGCTTGTCTTTCTTGGGCCTCGGCGTGCGTGGCGATTTAGGGATTTCTACAACTATCCCGGCGCTTTCTGGGGCGTCTCCTATCATCATGGCCTTCATGGCCTCTTCAAAAGTCATCTCTCTAATATACATGGCTTCCTCTGGCATGGTCATACTGTTGTTCCACAAATCTCTCAATGGTTCAGATAGGTGCTCAAATAATGCCTTCAAGTTCAAAGAATTAAAGAGATCAGAGTTCCTAAATCTCAGGACGCGCAATAGCTCAATTCTCAAATGGCCGAGTGTTGTTTGTTGGGCAGCCCTTTGCAATTTATAGCCCCTTTTGAATTTGAATTCGACCGTTCCCCCCAAATCCGATCCATTAATGCTCCCTTGGTGGTAGATTTTCCCAAATCTAGCCCATAAAAGTTTCCTTAAATGCCTGTTGCCCGCTCCATTTGGTCTCAAGCCAAGCATCATGTCGTGAATAGTGATTGCAACGGTCACTTTCTAGGCAACCTGCGTGGTAGCGCAACTACCCTTGCATAGTCACAGACCTTGTGACACGTCGCTATTGCGCGCAGTCCTCACATCACGTAGCTCTCGGGCAGAGTAGTTTATAGTCCCGCACCTCCTTTCAGTTTCCTAGAGCACTAAAACTATGCTTCCCGTAGCTAGTCAAGTGGCCGATCTGCCTGGATACAACTTCAATCGAATATTGTTTACTTTTCCTGGAAAGAGTTCACCATTTAACTTCACCAACTACATTGCGCCACCATCTGTGCCCTTAATAACATGCAATCCCATCCCATGCATCAAGCTGATAAAATTTTGGTGGTATTCCCTAAGTTCGTCAACGTAATCGAGCTCCTCCTACTTTATCATCATGGTCTTTTTATCAAGGAAGTCCTTCTGTATTCCTTACTCAAGCTTCTTCAATTCTACTTCCACCCTAGAGCTTTTCTCCCTCAACTGAACTCTTTCATTCATGAGTTCTTGGAGCCTAAGATCACCCTACTGAATCTCTTCATCAAGTCCCAACCATTCTTCTTCGAGCTCTTCCAACTACGCGAGCCTTTCTTCCAGGGCTCCATGGTCTATTACCCCTATGAGCGCCACTATGCACGGACTAGACATGATAGACTCCATAGGCATTACGGCTTCTACTCTATGGACCAATCGAAAAGGCTTCTTCCCAGGTATACGTAGGTCCCAACCACTTCGCTGTGCGTTGCTTACCTTCTTCAGCGTGATGCGCACCGTATCAACTACTTCCACGTGGATAGCCTTTTGCATGATTGTTCTTTCGACATACTGTCTATCCAACCTTAAGAGCCAACTACACATCTATACCCTCAACACATGCTTAGTGACCATACCTCTTAGCACGGAGTTCATGCGGATCCACGTAGGTTGTTTTCCATATGCCTATATCCACCTGGCTAAATGTGCGCGCGGGTCATCTTGCCCATTGTATTTACCTATTAATCGTACTTTAGGCTTCCCAAACCATGTACACATCATCCTTCTACATTCGCGCTGGTCCTCAAAGCTCCCTTTGTGTGTACCCCACCACCTCACGGGCATAGCACGCAGTACCCAATTCAAGGCCTAGAAATGTTGCTTTTCCAACACCTCCCTTACAAACCTATCTAGGAAAGTGTCTATCTCACTTAACACATCATAAGTAGGTAGATCCATCACTTCTGTCAATACACAACACAACGATCTTGTCATCATATTACAGTTCAACGTGGTTATCGCATGTAACCGGTTCTGCCATCTCTCTATCTCCTCATCAGAATCCGACGTACAAGAGCTTTCGCACTCCCATGAGATCCATTCGTTCGTGGCGGGATTTACCCAATCTTCCTCTCGCGCAGTTATTTTGTAGATGCATTCCAAATCATCGTCACTTTCATAGTCATGCACCAGCTCTGTATAGTGCAATCCTTCAACAGGGTCCAAAGGTATAACTACGTGCAAATACTTCTTTTCAAAAATCATCTTTCACTTCTTTAGATTAATCACCTCATTCATGTCAGTGGCACAATCAATTCCTAAGAGCGTGGGGTAGGGATTGTTGTCATCAACAATCTCTATTACTTCAAAGTCTGCTAGTGCGCTCACTCCCTCAATATCCATAATGAGTCCCTGCAACCGCCCCATGGGTATTATCTTATGCTGGTTCACCATTCGTAGCCGAATAGGAGACCATTGTAGCCTAAGCCTCCCCATGCTCTCCCAAGTCTGCTTCGGCAAAACATTCACATCCGATTCTAAATCCAGATTTACTTGGTCCATCTCATATTCTCCAATTTGCACGGTTAAACTAATTTCTCTCCCCGTCCTCGTCTTATGCTTTCTAATCTTCCGGACTAGGCACGGTCCCAGCGCATCTGTTAATGAGTTCTTGCAATCCCTTTATAGCTTTACTGTCGCACAGTAGCTTCATGCATGTTTCCAGGAATGTTGTGATCATAGATGGGTCCATCTCTGGCTCCGGTCTATTTTTGCTTCCTGAAGTGGAGGCATCAGTGAAGCTCTTCTTAGCTTCCATGAAGGTTTCCTGAGTGCGCTCCAAATCAAACTCCACTTCTTTCATTAGAGCTTTGCGAACCCAAGAACTATCTTCAGGTTGTTTACCTTTTTCATCTCCTGTCGCGATTCCACTTCGGAGCACAATGTTCACATTTGGATATTCCTCGCACATCTCAGACCTCATCATCTGCAAGTTCTGAGTCGGGGGAGGTGGTAGCGCTCAACGTAGGACAATATTTTGTTTCATGATCAAACAAGGTATAGTACAAACACGATAGACGCGTTGGGTTCGTACAAACATGGAAATAATGTCCTGGCCCTCCGTAATTGTAGCATATCAGTTGTCCGCAACCTCTTCTAGGTCCTTCTCCACCTCGGCCTCGTCTGCATCCGCGCCCCTAAAATCTTGTTTGCGCCACTCCTGCATTCTGGTCTAGGGGTCACGTTTTGGCCTGAACTCTGTAGGTGGGAGTTCTATTCATCATTAGCGCATAGCTTATACAAGTGCTCTCATCATGTCCCACTGATCTACAAAAGTTACAAAACAATTGTTGCGAATTTTGTGTATACTTTTGTAACAAATGGTAGTTTTATGTAGCGTGTTTCCCTCCTATTTGACAAATCTTGCACCACAAAGTGGGCGTCGCGCTAGGTCATGCTTGTGCTTCCGGCCTTAATGGCATCGGTGCTCCTCCCGCGAGGTAATTTTCAAACACCAGGAAATGGTCCTTATCATGACCCTGGCCCTTGCATTTTACGCACCATACTTCTTTGCGCACTTCCGGGCAAGTTGTCCTGTCCTGTTTCAGACTCTACATCTCAAGGCATAAGTTTTTCAACTGTGTGTGGATCTGCTGATCTCCCAAGTTAGGATCCTACATTGGGGTCTCATGCAGCCTCATCGTGATCTCTAAGGCCTCTGCTTGATTCGTTAACTTCTGATGCGACAGCGTGCTCCTCAGATGTGGCGTTAGCGACACTATAAACCATTCGCGACGTTGTCCATCCATCAGATTCATATTAGCTTCGCGAATCATGCACTTCAGCCTCTGATCTAGCTCCAAAGGAGTCTCACCTAGTAGCATTGTGATCTCTTTGAATCCAATGATCGACTGCACCTCTGACTTCGTCCTGCTAAATTCTCTGTTTAGCGTTTCTTGGATATCTGCTATTCCCGCATTTGGATTATCATTGGAGTGCTTAATATACCAGGTCAACACACGGTCCTGCAGGGCACTAACCAGTTTCGCTTTCTTTATATTGTCATATGTAACTCCCTGCGCTTCTCGTACCGCTCATATGACGAATCAAAATTGGTACGAATCCTCATTTCCCACTCCCTTGAACACAAGCAACTTTATCATGCTTGCCATATTGACTCGCGGTGTTGGCATAGGTGGTACGGGTGAAGATGGAGGTGAAGGCGGTGAAGCTGGTGGCGGTGTGGGTGGGGGTGGTATGCACGGAGTCCTCTGCCTTATCAAATGGATCGCACTTCACAGAGAGACTTTTGTGAGCTCTTCCTCGTCACCTTGTGGAGGTGAAATCAAAGGGCTATTCTCTGGCCCCTTAATTACTTTGTTTCTATAGGTTTTTCTGCTTCGCGTAGCTCCAAACATCAAGGTAATTGCATAACCCTATTTTCACACAATAGCATTTTAATCCAAGTATTCAGATACTTTACGTACTTACCTCGCGGTCCTTTGAGAAAGCATCGCTCTGCCTTGCTATAGCTGACTAAAGTATCTACCGCAAACTCAATAATGAATCCTCCTATAATCTAATCAAGCCAGGGATCAACAGCGTGTGCATCTTATCCTCCAATGCTTCTAATCAGTGCACCAACTCTGGGGTCCATAGCATAGGACCATCGAGCTTCCACCTTCCTTGGATATCTGCTAGCTTCGTGGTCCACTCATACAACTCAGTAAGAAAAGACGCAAAGAAGATTTCGTGGATTTCTGTGTACAGGTAGCAGTCTAACCACTCTTCTTTTGTCAGTCATGGATCCCTATTCTCCTGTGCCGCGAACTCGTAAATTCTCCTATCCAACCAACCTTCGATTTCCTTCTTAGTTGGATTCCAATGATACAACATCAAAAATCTCTATGCATATTCCAGTCCTAGAAACAGAACCATTTGTTGGCTCTAGGGGGCCTGACCCAAGTTCGGAGTTAATTAGCCAAACAAATCCCTACATTACTGGCCCTTTCGGCATCAGCCCGCAATGCGCAAACTGAAGTCTCACCTGAAGCAGTATGGGGGGATGCTAGAACCAAGTTTCCGCACCCTGGAGATGTCTGAGGGGTCGATTTAGTCCAACTATGAATGGCTTCACGCAGGTCACTTCGTGCAGTGTCTTGACCTGCGAGACCTTCACAATCTGTTATAACTACCTTCGCGCAACCCTAACCAAGGGCTGAGATGCTTTCACACTGCTATGGCAACGATCTGCACTATTTTCCCAAGTTACACCTCGTTTCTTACTTATCTTCTTACAATTGTTAGTTAACATCACGTAAACAGATACCTTATCTCACATTTACTTAATCAACACAAACATATAAGTTCGTGCACCATATAAACAGTGAAAATGCAATTTATACCCAATACATTCAATGCAAAAAATAGTAAATAAATACACATGAATGGTGTAAAACGTCTCTTTATTAATACTTCAATGGTTACAGACTCAACATGCCCTGTGCACTCAGCTGTGGACTACTAGGCCTCTGCGCACTCAACTGCAGTTCCTTCTCCTATTCTACGACCTAAGACTCGACTCTACACTTGGATAAGATTCAATTCTTCATCCTTCATTCATGACTTCCTTCTGTCTTATTTACAACTCAGAGCCTCGCTCTATTTATACAATCCCATGGTCTGTGGACCATGGGTAGATCTCTAAAGTCGACATTACATTACAAAAAAGAGGGCAGACAACCCTATGACTCATTTACAAGCTCGCACTCCGCACCCACAAAACGCAGAGTCTTTATGTCGGATTTAGTTAAAATCTAGGCTTTAAGCCCCAAAACTTCCCTTGGGGGATCCCGTGCCCAACAAATATCAACTTTAAAGGAACCAATATTATTCAAGATGATGATGTCACCCCTAGAAGCAAATATCTTTGGAGGGAATAAGAGAAAACTTGTTTTTAATCATATTTTCAACTTCTCTCCTTATACGCTTTTCTTAATTGTCAATTATAAGCACTCGTTGGATGTAGAATTAAAATCATCATCCAATGAGTACCCACTCTGCATATTTTTTAGTAGATCCACATCGGGAAAATTGAAAATTCATTTAAAAATTGTATTTATTTCAAACAACATGTTTTTTTCATGTATTTTCATTTTTCTTGATGTGGGTCTAATCAAAAGTTTGTAAAAGGGGTACTTGTTGCATGCATAACTTAATCACCCATCTAGTTAATGCCTACACTTGACATTTCAGTAAACATATAATGAGATAAGTCAAAATTATGATTAAATAATAGTTTTATTTCTTTTCCCATAAAAATCACAGCTTTTATTGTATTACTGTAAATATTGTTTTATTATTTTCCTTAGAAGGTCCATTTTGAACTTAAAAATTCTCCTAATGCTACAGTGTGGACAAGAATATTATCAACATAATAGTACAAAAGGAGGTGAATCTAAGGATCCTTCATCACAAAAAAGAGAATGATATAACAAAACTCTTTCATATTAATATTAAGGTCAATAAGACCAAAATTTATGCCCTATTCAACTCAGGTTCATAGGCTAATCACACAATAGTCAATCTACTTCACAAAACTTGGATTGGAGGTTTGTGATCAACCAAGTGTGACTATTTGATGAACTAGGATTATATTTGGTACCACTTGATGTATGTGGAATCAATTTTAGGATTCCCTACATGTATATGTAAGATGAAACCTTCATCCGGAGAGCCAACCTGTATTTTCTCATTAAAGATAGGAGATCGTTCATCATCAACACACACAAAAGAAAGTCCATGATTTTCACTAGTAAGTTCCAACCAAGCCAAGAGATTAACTAGATATAGTAGTAAATATGTTTTACTCTTCTTGAGAGAGAAACACTCTGGTGACAAGTCAATAAGGGAAAAGGCATCCCTAAAAAAAAATTAAAAAATTGCAAAGGTTTCTACAAGCATAGAGGAGTGTCCTAAGAGCCTAAAATTCTACCACTCAAAAGGAATGTTAGACACCTAATATGCTAAGGGTTTTGGGTGTGGAATATGAATGGTCATTGGAGTCAAAGAGATAACTTGGTATATGAAAACCAAGGTTCACACACATTGTATACATGTATATCATTTTGAATAGTAAAGGTATTCAATGTTTATATTGCATATCTGGTCTATTATTTTTGTGGTGTTTAACATGGTATTAGAGAGGGTGAACTCATGTCCTACTCAAGTATGATCCATTGTTTTTTGTGGCCTTTGAAGTGTGTGACCACTAGTTTTGTGGTTTTCTGATGGTCTGGGTACTCTTCCTTAAGAAATTAAGCAGCTATTCAATTCTTTGTATCCTTTTCTCCTACCATCCTACGGTTACATATCTAATCTAACCTTCCATTCTATGCTCAATCTGTTACCAGAGTCTGTTAAATGCTTAGTGTGTGTTTCCAGGGTATTTCATAGTGTTTCAATGTTATTTTTCCAGTCTGTTCTCTACGTCCATTCTCTGCTATTGTAAGTCCTTTGCCCACTGTCTCCTATATCGCCCTTGCATTGTCGCCATTTCCTCCATAATTTATGTGCCGTGTTATCTCTACATACAGTTTGTTTTCACATTACAACTATGGTTAGTCTCGTGGGGAGAGTGAAGGGAGCCTTGTTGTCCTGAAGAAGAAAATTCCTCTCTAATCTCCATGCATTGGTCATTGTTCTAAATTGGGAACCATTGAGAGTCGTGTATTGTGCACTAGTCATTGTTGCATATGTTGGTTTGAAGGATAACATTGGTTTGGTGTGTACATTAGTCGGTGTGTATGTCGATTGATTGTGTTGGTTATCATATGTTGTTCGAGCTCTCCAATGCATTGAATATCAATTTTTAGTTACGTTATTTGCATGGGAATATAAAATGTTGGTGCATGGGTTTATATATGCAATGGTATATATATATTATATATATATATGGTTTGTATTGGCTAGTCAAAACCCTCTATTGAAGATTTACATGGAATTGGTTATAAAAATCTCAAGGTCTCACTAGTCAATAAAGCATTTCGTTGAAGAGTTAAATATGTTCTCTGCATTAAAGTCTATACTGGGATATCGTTTGGCGTTGGTTGGAGAAAACTCCTATGCATTGAATCTTGTCTATATATGTGTGATGGTATATATTGAATGTTGGACAATGAGTTAAGTGTTGTATTGAGCATAGAATAGTTTAACTGTTGAATGGAGTGTAGAGTCGGTGCATAAATCTTGTGTGTTTTTCGAGAGTTGTGTGTGAGTACGATGAATTGAGAGATCTTCATTTATATTGCATTTGGCACAGTGATTTTAGAGAGTGAATTAAATGGTTTTTCCATTGTAACATAAATAATACAAAACATTGAATGAAGCTGGTGAATCATGACAATTGACTTTGTGCTCTATATATGCAATGGATTTGGTTCATGACAGGTTAATGTTGGTTCATATATATTAACACTGGGATGAATATACCTATGCATTGAACAATTTGAATGCAGACATGTCTGTGGGATGGTTCATGGTGACTCTATGTGTTGAATGTTATATATGATGAGTTGAAATTACATATGTCATAAACAATGGTACAACTCTAAGTTGTTGCTGATATTAATCGTGATGGTATATATTTGAGTAATGGAGATTGAGAAACCTCATCAAGTATTGAATCTTCATCTTTAGAGGTTGCAAAGAAAGAAATAATATATATATAATATATATATATATATATATATATTATATATATATATATATATATATAATATATATATATATATATATATATATATATTACCCACAATTCATAACTATTACTGTGTGCAATTTTTTATTATTATGTTGAGTTCAAATTTGATTTGTCGACCATGTCCAAGGTGACAATCGACCATGCTTTTCTAGAGCTCTAAGGTGTAAGTCATAATCCATTCAAGTGTCCTTTATTTATATCCAAGTTCATCATATATATGACTTGGTTTATATGAGAGTTGGCTTATATAATAGTAGTATTTTTCTATATTGGAAGTCAAATAGTTTCAGGGTTATTCTATTGTGTTTTCCTAGTTGGAAGGTATCTTATTGGAGTTGCTTTATGCCCATTTAATGTACTAACTAAACAGATTTTGTGCATTGATTTGGGGTTTAGCACTAAGGATTTTCTATTGTCTATTTGTTTCTCATTATCTTATTATTTGATGAGAAAATGGCAGAAGTTGATGAAGTATTAGAGTTACTAAATATTTTGATATTCTCCATTGTTGATGGGATGGTAAACATCAGCGATGACACTCTTTCTAACATTATAATCTGTCTACAAAATGCGAAGGAAAATATTTATTTTTTGAAACTTGAGTCACAACTTTAAAAAAAATGAGCTATAGCAAAAAAGGCATCATTTTGAACTTGTTTTTGTTCAGGACAATCATCTATTTGAGGTTGAAATAAACACCCATCAGCAACCAGCAAGTGATCAAGTTAATAAAGTTGAGGTTGATCCCCATAAAGTGTCGATTTTAGGAGTAGTTTTGCATGAAGATGTAGAATTTTAAGTTACACTTCCCAAGACCATGATCAGACCTTGGGAAGAACTTCTGAACAACCATAATAGAATCGGTCTTGAATATGACAAGAAGATGACCTTTCATACTCTATATTATTCAAAACTAATCAAGTTTCAGAGTGTTTTGTTTCTTTAGGACAACTCCATTTCACATGTTACTCTTCCATGACAATGACAAATTGGAAAATGCCAACATTGTGACAGAGTTGGCCATGTGAAAGATCACTATTTTGATCTTCATATGTGTGAGAATTGTGGTAAACACACTCATCATTCAAATAGATGCTTAAGAAAGAAGCTTCTTGCAAGAACAAAGATTCATCTTGGAAATGGATCATTTCTTGGCAATGGGCTTCAATGTCCAAGAAGATATTTCGTTCATACCACAAAATTTGTTCTCGAGTATTGAAAAATCTTGCAATAGAGTTTTCATCTTCTCACCTTGTATATGAGAAGGGGGGGATTAATGGTCATCTACAAGCTTCAAATATAAATCAAGAAAGCATGAATCATAACCTGAACCTGTTGTCTAAGCCTAGAGCTAGAATCATCCATACCTAGATTCAGAATTGTAGCCAGAGACAGAGAAGCCCCTGAGCATGCCTTTGGTTGGTGGTATTTCTTAACCAACTGTACGTTGAGATCTCAATGGTCTCCCTTTTCGGAGAAAATTGAGACCTCAATGGTCTCCCTTTTTTAGAACATTCCTCTACCAGAAGCCTTTGGCTTCTAGCCAAATTTGGATTTATTTGAGGAACTACATGAAGCATTCCAGCTTGAGACCCCAATGGTCTTCCTTTTCACAACATTAGGGAGAAATTCCTCTAGAAAAATCCTTTAGCTTCTAGCCAAATTTAGAATTTTTCCAGGAACTACACTAAGCATTCCAGTGTTGGTGTTCATACTTAAACCACCATCAATTGAGACCTCGAGCTCTCACACCTTATACCATCATCTTAGAGAGCACATTCAGCCTATTGTTGTCATTCATTGTTGTATTTTTGTATTATAGATATCTGTTTGGACTCGTATATACCCCTTCGGAATAAGGAGGGAATGTTGGATACCTAATCCGCTAAGGGTTTTGGGTGTGGAATATGAACAATCATTGGAGTCCAGGAGACAACTTGGTATATGAAACCAAGCGTCAAACACATTGTATAAATGTATATCATTGTGAATAGTAAAGTTATTCAATGTTTATCTTTCATATCTTGTCTATTAATAGTGTATTGTTTAACAAGAGAAATGGAGCACAAAATCTAATTATTGTTGAACTCACCATTGTTAAATATTTGATTGGACATATAATGAATTATGGAAGTAAGTGAAGTGAAGTAGTTGCAGCAGTTATTGGAGTAGGGTTTGATTTAAAAATTACCTCACCTTGTGGGTTCCCCATTATAATTATGTTAAACAAAAATGAGACTTGGTGAATGTGCATTAATTATAGAGCATTAAACAAAAAAATCTCAAAAACAAGTACCCCTTACCTAGGTTTGATGAATTGTTAAATCTATTGCAGTAAGAAAAATACTTCACCACGCTTGATTTAAAACTATGGTATCAACATATTTGAATCAAAGAAGAAGACACCTAGAAAACCACCTTCAAAACCAGAAAAGGTTTATATGAATAGTTAGTCATGAAATTTTATGTATTCAATGCACCGACTATATTCGTAAAATTAATGAATGATGTATCATGCCCATATCTAGATTCATTTGTTATTCTTTATTTGGATGATATATTGGTTTACAATGCTACATGGGAGGAGCACATCTCATACTTGACATAGGTGCTAGAGGCTTAAAGAAGCACCATCTACTGGTAAATTTCAAGAAATGTGAGTTTTCATAGCAACCTTTGGTGTATTAAAGTTATGTAATTAATGGAGGAGATGTCAAGATATATCATGTGAAAATGGAGGCCATCATGGAGTGGTTGGTGCCTATATTGTCTCTCAAATTAGTCGTTTTATTAGGAATGCACAATACCTGAGGAAATTCATAGTTTCATTTTCTATAGTAGCTATACAAATCCCCACCATAATAGTGAGAGGCGTGAGCTTCCAGTGGAGGAAGGGTGAATAGAAATATTTTGAAGAATTGAAGAATAAAATTAGTGAAACATCAATTTTTCGTGTTACCAAACATGCCAAATCCCTTCAAAATCAACAAATAGAAATTTCACCCTTCTCTTATAATGTTAACTTTGAGGTGAGCTCTACATAAAGTCTCCTAAGGTTGTTGAATCACATTTTAATGTAACTTAAAAACTCATACAATTTGAAATTATTTTCTTTTTAAATGAATCAAATTAAATAATGAATATACATCTAAAAAATATTTTAAAAACTTAAATATATTTTTATATTTGAAAATTTGTTCATTCATTTAAATTTATATAAAATAAAATTAATTTTACTATAAAGTTATCCAATTTTTTCTCGAACTTAATTAAAATTAAAATTCCTTTGGAAAGGAATAACAAGTTTTGTTTTAGTATTGTTATTTATCATATACATCAAATCAATCAAGTCCTCTTTGATTTTAATTTTTTAATGAATCAAGCAATATATTTCTTTTAATATTTCATTTTACTAATTTGTAAATGTTACTAAATGTAAATAACAAAATTAACAAATTCTTTCTTCTTTTTTTTAGTATTTTTATTTATCATATACATCAAATCAATCCAGTCCTCTTTGATTTTAATTTTTTAATGAATCAAGCAATATATTTCTTTTAATATTTCATTTTACTAATTTGTAAATGTTACTAAATGTAAATAACAAAATTAACAAATTCTTTCTTCTTTTTATGATTATATTGAAAAGGTTTTTTGTAATTGGTTCAACATGAATTTGACCAAAACATTTAAAAATATATTAATAACCAAAAAAAATATACACCATAAATAAAATATTTCAAAATTCATTATAAATAAGTTTATATCAACTTCATCTACATATATAAATACAAAATAATTAAAAGTTATATATATGTGGGGGTAAGTTTTGATTCCTTCAATTATTAATATGAAATTGACATATAGAATTTTTAAAAAATATTTATATCAAAACTTATTCATTGTGGGTCATATACTCTTTTTCAAACCCTCTCATGGCCTCAAGGAGTGTTTTCCTGTGTCTCCAAATTTGTTTTTATTGGTAAAGGTCTTAGTCTATGAATTTCAATGAAGGAAATATTAAATAAAATCCAAGGGGTACTTATTGGTACAATGATACAACTTCATATCTGTTGTGCATTAATGATGTCCTACTCTTACGGAGAGAGAGGGAAGACTTATTAAAGATTTTATCTATATTTTTTTTATGTTAAATCCATGACAATCAATATAAATAAATTTTCCATCAACATATGACATATATGATGGCTTGAAATACCTTGGTTACACATTAAATCCCAAGTAAGTACAAGATAGCTAAATAAAATTGGTTACTGCCTAAGGTTGAAAAGAGGGTATATTTATGATGCAATAGGTGGATATCATGAGGAGATTGTTTGGTGCCCATGAAATTGATATTTGAAGCTATCCATGTGTATTGGCATCTATTGGCTTCATGAGGAGATTGTTTGGTTCTTGTGAAATTGATAGTTGAATATATCCCTGTGTATTGGCATTTATTGGCTTCATGAGGAGATTGTTTGGTGCTTGTGAAATCTATAGTTGAAGCTATCCCTGTGTATTGGCATTTATTGGCTTATATTGTAAAGAGAATTCTCATAAATATTTCAAAGCTATATTTAATTATCAAAGGAAAGGATAGGGGACTACCTAGGCTCAAATATGGTAAATTAGAAGATTGTACCAATGGCTATGGGACACAGACGTTGGGGATGCAAAATCACTAGGTTTTGGGGAAAGAACTCACTTCCAAACCAGTTTAAGTCTTTCTCACCCATGATAGTTCACGATGGAGAACCATGATAACAAAGCATATTGTGCCCTGCAAAATATAAGATTGGACTCATAACCCTAGGCTCAAATATGATAAGCTAGAACATTGTACTAGTTCCTAAGGGACACAGACATTGGGAGTTAAAATCATTGGGTTTTTGGGAAAGCACTTGCTGCCAAATTACTACGAGCCTTCCTCACCCATGATAATTTACAACAAAGAATAATGATCAAAAAATACATCATGCCTTGCAAAATATTAGATTTGAATCAAACCCTATAAAGAGTTTTCACAAGGCCTCAAAACAATGGAAATTCATAGAGTCGACTTTTTCTATTATTGAGATGTATCTACCATGGATGTTAGGGTCCCATGTCCAATCCAAACTTGGCATTAATGCCATTTCCAACTACAAGAGTAATAGTTGGATCACTTTCTACAACGATGATATATGGCATTAGTCACATATGGCAGGAGGAATAGTTGGATTGCATGGAGTTGACATATGACATTTGAAAGAATATTAATAATAAAAAATTCCAATGTAGACCATAAATAAATTATTTCAATATTTAATATAATAATTTTATATCAATTTTATCTACATATAATAAATTAAGGTAATTAAAGGTAAAAAAAAAAAAAAAAAACATATTAAACAATGTGTGGTTTCTACCACTGAATATGAGGGTTGTATTCCTTCAATTATTAATATTAATTTAACATATAAAATTATATATATATATATATATTAAAATTTATTCATTTTGGTATATATACTCATCTTTTCAAAACCTCTCATGATCTCAAAGAGGGGTTGTCATATGTCTCCATATTTTTTTTATTGGTAATGGGAGGTCTTAGTCTAACAATTTCAATGGTGGAAAGATTGAATAGAATCGATGGGGTACTTATTGGTAGAATTATACAAATTCATCATATGTTGTGCACTGATGATGCCCTGCTATTATGGAGAGAGAGAGAAGACATATTAAAGATTGGATCTATTTTGTGATGCTACATGCATGACAATTAATATAAATAGATTTTTCATTTATTTCCAATGTATTGACATTCAAATTTGAAATAATCTAGTTGATCTCATTGCCTTCTCAACATGTGAGATACATGAGGGTTTGAAATACCTTGGTTACACATTAAAACCATGTAAGTACAAGATAGCTATTTAAAATTGTTTGTTATCTAGGGTTGACAAGAGGGTACATTTTTTATGCAATAGGTGGATATCATGAGGAGATTGTTTGTTTCCTATGAAATCTATAATTGATGGTATCCCTATGTATTGGAATTTATTAGCTTAAGGGAATTCTCCTAAAAATTTCAAAACTATATTTTAATTATCTATCAAAAGGTTAAGTGGAGTACCCGCACTCAAATATGGTAAATTAGAAGACTATACTAGTGCCTAAGGGGCAAGGGCGTTGGTGATTAAAACACTCGATTATGGGGAAAGCACTTGCTGCCAAATCATTGAGTCTTTCTCGCCCATAATAGTTTATGACGAAGAATCATGATCAAAAAATATATCGTGCCCTACACAATATAAGACTAGACTCTTAACCTTGGGCTCAAATATGATAAGCTAGAAGATTGTACCAATTCCTAAGGGACAAGGACATTGGCTATTAAAAATCTCTAGGTTTTGGAGAGAGGACTCGCTGCCAAATCACATTGAGTCTTTCTCGCCCATGATAGTTTACGACAAAGAAACATGATCAAAAAATATGTTGTGCCCTGCACAATATTAGATTGGACACATAACCCTATAAAAAAATTTCACAAAGCCTCAAATCAATGGAAAATTATGAAGTTGACTTTTTATATTACAAATATGCATCTAGTGTGGAAGGTAGGGTCGCATGTCCAAGTTAGACTTGGCACTAATTCCATTACCAGGTGTACAAGGAATAGTTGGATCCCTTTTGAGCAACGAGGCAACAACTGTTAAATAGAGTGGACAACCTTGACAATTTGTCAATCCAAAGTCAAGGATGATCTAACTTTCAAGAAATATGTCAACATATGCTAAATAGAGTGGACAACCTTGAAAATTTTTCAATCCAAAGTAGACCATGGTTCAATGATTAGACATTGGGTTGGGACATAAACTAGCATCAGTACTGGAAATTGTTTATTATTGAATTTGACAAGGAAACACATACACTTACCAAAGAATAAGGGAAAGTTTGCTTGGTTGTTTAATCAAATTATAGCTTAATGTAAAACCAATCTGCATTACTTGTCCATGTAATCCCTAATTTCAAATAACAAAGAATGGTGATCAAAAAATCTTTGAAAAATCAAAGCGCCATGAAAGAGCCAAAGTTATTTATGGTTAGTTTCAAAATGGTGGATTTTAACCTGAAGGAGGCTCCCAAAGAGAAATTAAATTGAGCATAACATTTTTAATTTCTACAAGATGAATGACAAAACAAATTTTCACTGAGTTCTATAATGCCCTTTTACCAAACAAGTTTCATTTGAAATTGAAGTACAGATCTACAAAGCTCACCTTTGGGATGTGAATTTCTTGTTCCACTGTCTTCAAGCTTACTTGAATAGAATATCAAACACTACATGCCCTACCTAGTCCAACTACTTGATGAATTTGGTAAGGATGCAATATTAGTATCTTTTAGGGTACCTTCTATTCCACTTTCAAAGTATCACAAGTTTTAACAATTTATTTATAAATTCAAGTGCTCTTTGATGAGCCATTGTCAATTGAAAGAGATTCCTATAAATAAGGAAATGCATTGGAGTTCTTTTGATAGGGCAAATCAAGCCCAAAAACAACCCTTAAAACTAGGTTTTGTTTTGCATTTTCTCAAATCTCACCATGTTTTAAGAAAAAATAATCTAGGTCATGGTACCAATAACAAGGTTGAATTCAATGCAATTTATGTACTTTCAGAATGTGTTATTAACAAAAAAATATATCCCATATTTACAAGTTTTTGGGGACTAATTGTTAACAATCAATTGGATTTGCAATGATCGCCAAGTGTTTAACCTGGCTCTACTTCACATAGCACAACAACTAAAGACCATCTCAACACAATTTCAAGGTATTAGCTTCAAACACATTTAACACAAACTAGATATTATTTATGATCATCTAAGGATGCATTACTCATTGATATAAACAATTTATATCTAGATTAAATTACTTGGGGGCAATGGAATTTACAAGGACAATTTCTCCATAAGAATTGAGAACAATTCTAGAATGTTCAAGTATTTTTACTCATGCTGTTGTTTGACATATAATGGTAAAAGTCTTGTGTTTTTTGAAAGACATGACACAACTTGGAATACCTTGATTATGTTCATTTATGTATCACCTTTGGTTGGGTCAAATGTTGTTTACTCTATTTGTCTTAATAGACCATTTTGGAATGTGTAATTCAAAAGACAAGTATGACCCGATTTATCCTTTCTAATCTTGATTGTGTTTATTTATATATGACATTTCATTGTCAAATGTTATTTAATTTGTTAGTCTTAGTAGGTTTGTGCCACCCCTCTAAAGCTTATTTTCACTTTTGGATAACATAAAGCACCCCAGGGATATACTTATATTGTTTGAAATAGAGGTAATTTTTTTCATTAAAAAAGTGTGCATGTGTATATATATACAAGGTAATTCAAAGTACAAATTTGACATGGTTACAAAATTTTAATGGAGAGATGTATAATTCCCTTTTAAACTGAACACTAAGTTGACACTACATATTTAAAATAATATTAACAAAAAATTCATTTCAAAATAGAACATGAAGGCAATATCTCAATGGCAACTCTCATATATAGATGTACATATATAAATGATGATCAATGAAAATACAAAATATTTTATAATTAAAACATTTCAATTGTATATTGTTTGGCATAGGATAGGTGCATTTCATTTAATGCTCAACATGGATAAAGAATTAATATAAATCCTACATGTTAATCTAACATCTTCTATACATCCAACCCATTCAAAACTCTCCATATTAAAAGCTTCAATCTTCTTTAGATCTAAAATAGTTGAAAAATGCTTTAAAAACCTCATAGATTTAATCTTTGTGAAAATATTATAATTTTTATTTCTTTCTATCTCTCATACACACAAATATATTAAAAACACACTAAACATATTTAATTAAAAATTAGTGTAAATTCATCTCAACTCTTCTTTTATTCTCTATTGAAAATTATCAAATTCATTAAAATATATCATTTATTAAATGTAAAAATACATGTCCAAAATTTAAAAACCAACAACAACAACAAAAACTTCAATTGTAATTTCAAAAAATTTACAATTTTTTAAAAGTTTTTTTCCAAAAATATAAATTATAAAATACCCCCACTAAAAATCAGTGCAGATTTCAGTTCGGGTTCAAATATTTTCACTTTTAAGAATCTCTAAATAAATACGTTCCAAAGATTGAAATGTTGTGTTCGTTTTGTATACATAATACTACCAACTAATCCATCACCATATTCATAATTTGATTCCTTACCACATCTGTGGACAATAGCTTGGTCGGTCACAAAGAATCTCCCAAACATGCCTTCACTTTTAAAATTAACAAAATCGTTGCATGGCAGTAAGTCCATGCCACAGAAAAGTCCTGAGGAACTTTAGTCCACGCCCAGCGTCTGCAGCGAATTCCTATTTAAGATCAGCATAGGTCTCAAAATGTTGTAGGTTCTTCAGTGTCCCTAGGTCTGTAGACCACAACTTTAAGTTGTTGCCGACTTCTATATATATAATCGAAAAGGGCTAGGCAGCGAGATCTATTAGTTGTCGATTCAATGGAGTTTGGTTCCTGCAAATGGAGCACCCATAGTTTTTGACCGTAGTTTCCGCGGAGGAAGGTTCTGCAGTGCTGACTCGTCTTTCGTCGGTATAAGAAGACTGGGTTGCCCAATTCTCTTGGCCTCTCTTCGTGCATAGACTCCAAGGAAGTATTGGTAGACTCGAAGCGTTCCAAGGGGATGTTCAAGTGCGTGTTCCTCTACATAGCATGTCTAGAAGTGCTGGAAGTGTATGTTCCTCTATATAGCGTGTCTAGAAGTGCTGGAGAGAGAATTAGAGGGCTCTCATCGAAAGCCTGGAGGCAGTGGCTTGAAGCAATTTCTCAAAGCAAGGGGGAGCAATATTGAGGAGCGGAGTCCTTGTTCTTAAAGCCTCAAAATGAACCATGTTCTATTGTTTTTGTTCCAATGCTCCGTGTCATCGAAACTCTGGAGGCAGTTGCTCAAGGCACTAGTTATGGATCAATTGATTCAACAACCACTGGTGTTGTCTCTTCTATTAAGGGAAGTCGTGATCCATTATATAGGATTACATCCCTGTATCTCCCTGTCTCTGAGGCCCTGTCTCTATCTTTCGACTGGCCTGGCCTAGTCCTGTGCCAGCGTTAATTGATTGGTTTTGTGTCGACATTATCAGCGAGGTAGAGACAAAATGGTGTGGTTAGTTTATTCCCAGGGAACCATGTTCTGTTGTTGTTGTTTTGATGCTCCGTGTCATCCAACCTTGGGTTCACCCAGCTTCGGGTTCGACCATGTTCATGAACTATTGTCTTGACCCCATTGAGTGAAGAGAAAACACGAGAGCCGGTATGTTATAAGGCGTAGCCAAATAGAAGCCAATATGTTATAAGGTGTAGCCAAATAAAAGGTTTCTTTATCGATACTATAAGACTATTGAAAATAATGCATAAATACTCCAAACCTCATGGTTAATAGTCCAATAATAGATTGCACCACTTTCATACAGAAATAGAGAAGTTCACCATTGCAAGATATAATACTCTAATAATAGATTGCACTACTATCATACAGGGATAGAGAAGTTCACCATTGTAAGATATAGTTTTCACCTCGAAGAAAATAAAGTTAGAACTACATTTTCAATTTTATTTTGACTAAATCAAACTACAGTTCAGATTCCCCTGTTTCCACATTTTGTAAGACCCCTGTTTCCACATTTTGTAAGAATATAAGCCTCCCCGGTTTCCACACTCTGTAAGAATATAAGCCTGGAAAAACACAAAATATTGCCCAAATAGGCACCACTGTGCCTTAAAATTCATTGTCACAAGTACACATTACCTAGACTCCGCTCCATAGGCTTGTGCTTGTTGCCGACTCTCTCATTGACAAAAGAAACAATTACTTTTGATCAACTTTGCCATAAAAGCTCAAACATATGTTCATTACAACCACTCAAGTGCCACATGACATTAAAGTTATAGTGAAATAAAAGCGTAAACAGATTTGGCAAAGATGCTTGTAGAATTAATGCTAAACACATACAAAAAGCTTGACCCTATCTATGTTTGGCTCTTACCGTAGTGTATTTCCTCTGTAAATCCAGAATGTATGCATTTAGTCGATCCAGAATGTATTCTTATCACGTCATATAAATCCTCTAATAACCTTCTCAATGGAGGCAACGTGCTGTCAAAAATAATTAGAGTGGTTATTCTCTGAGAGAAAGGAACTCTGGTAGCAAGGAAGAGCTTATTAAGGAGAGCAAGCAAAAGAACACTTCTAGCGTATTCATGAAAGCAAGTATACAAACAAGCCATCCCAACGAACCAGACCTATAAGCTTAGGTATGAACTAAGCCATGCAAAGGAGCTAGTACAATTAAGTTTTCTATTAACTAACCCATCGAGCGAAGGGAGTCCTTATCGTTCTTTAGTAATAGTATTCATCAACTAATAAAAGAGATATAGTCATATCTTTAATAAGTTATAATTGTAAGCTAATGATTAAGAGGATTAAGTAAGTCAAGACATTCAGCAGAGGAAGCTCATTCATGACAGTAGCCTCATTCACAACAATAGTCAGGCAGACCAAGAAATCCACTAAGCGAAAGAAGAAGCTTAGGGCTAGTGGAGTTGCTTAATTAATCATCACAAAGAAATACAGTGCTAAATGCAAGGGATCACCGTTTGGCTAACAAATAATGGTTTCTCGCTATCTCTAATTACTCCAACTTTCGTCTTTCTGTTTCTCTTCCACATTGTGCCCAATTTCGCACGAATATATTGACAAGATAAAGTTGGTAATATAAGGCCATGACTATTGAAAAAAAAGGCCGCACCAGATGAATTTGTTACACTCATTATTTGGCAAATTAAACTCCCTGAAAGTTATATCTTAAAATAGTAGGCACAAAGACACCGTTCATAGGTAGCACATGCCCATGGCCACGCGTGGTCTGGCAACTTGTGTTGTTGGGTATGTGCTCGCCAACGAGTTGTTACAAAGGACCAAGGTGTTACACAAGAACAAATTGCAGCGTCCGCTTGGTTGCCATGTGGCTTGGCAGGCTGTGTTGTGGGGTATGTGCTCACCAACGAGGTGTTTTAAAGGAACAAGGTGTTACACAGGACCAAATGGCAGTGTCTTTAGCATTCGATCAAGTAATTTCGATATTGCATCTAGTATCTTGCATAGCATTACATCTAGTACTTCACAACATAGCATTGAGACAGTAGCATTTAATATTTTCAAACTAATTCTAGCATTAGTTTGTAGTTCATAAAGTAAATATCAAGAGTCAATGAATATTAACAAAACTTACAAAGAATATCATGCATATAGTTAAAGAATAGCCTATTCGCCTTGCGAAGAGGCCAAATAAGATGGCCATTTATCTTATTGGTTCTTAAAAACACTCAAACATTTTGATTGGTTGTTCGACAATACGTACACTGCAAACATTGAAAAACTTTAGGTTAGTAACGGCAAAGACTAATGCTTAATAAATTTTCGATTACTATAGTCCCTTGCCGTTTGAGGACAATGACTAATAAATTACAATGGTTGAAGTCTTATATTACAAAATTAATCACGTTTTCGTATTTATTTCATCCTACTATTTATGATTTCTAAGAATCTACGGAATTGATTTTTAAATCGAGCTAATCTCTCACGAGCTATTTCCCTACCTCATCCACAGACACACTGCGTTATCTTTGAAAAACAATTTGCTAACCACATCTCTACCCAATATCACATAAAAAGACGCATCATTTAGAATGTCTAGTATTAATCAATATATTTGTGCCCTAACCTACCTTAGAGAGGGGATGAGTAGCTTATTTTTTAATATAGAATGACCTTTATTTAATATTTTAAATTTATGCTTCCGATCGAGGTGACGAAGTGTACTAGTACAAGCATTATCACTGGAAAAAGAAGAGGACCCCTAGGACCACCAACCACTGCCCACATGCTTGTATAGCGAAGCGTGGTGGCGTCTTGCATGACCGTTGGACAGCGTAACGAGAGAAGTGGCATAAGGCGGGCAATAATGAGGAGAGAGGGTGGTGAGAGCGACAGTGGCAAAAGGATGGGACGTCAAGTAGGTGTGAAGGGGTATGTTAGGGTGGTTAGCGTAGGGAGAATGAACAGAGTGCAAAGAAGGGAAGCCGGGAGCAGAGCAGCGCAAGCATCTGGGATTTCTTCAGCTGAGCGTACTATTTCTAGGTATGTTTTTCCCTGTTTCATTCCTGTAATTCCCATTGAGAATTATCGCATGTCGAGCGAGGGTGGCGAGCTCTAGTACTTTGGGAAGGGGCCGCAAAGGGGTAGGCCTGAAGACAGGGATGAGGGGCAGGGGCATAGCTTAGAACTGCTGCTAATTAGGACCCAGGGCCTAGTCGCGCCCAGGAAGTGCAAAATTCTGATAAAGGGATGGCCCTGGGAAACAAATGATGAGAATTCTCAGGTGGCATGGAGGTCAGAAGGCCCGACGTATTTCCTCAGAACGTGTTGGGGGAGAGCCAAGGAGTCCCAGAGTGGTAGAGAAGCGCTGAATTGGGTGGTAAATCTAAGAAAAAAAGAGATGCTTAATGCATGGACGTGTGAAGATTTTTTAGATCTAATGTTTCATGTTGATAACTGCAAACGGGATTCTAACAATGACGAGATGGCTCGCTTAGATAGAGGCAGGGGCCGCAAGGGTCGAGGGCGATCGTGTTGACCTAGGTTGTCATTGATGTCAATATGGCAATATTCTAGATACTAGATGACAATGAAGCCAAGGGGAAGCAGGGCAAATCCATGAAGAGACAGGGGCAAGGCCATCAGGATAGCCAAGCCATAAGCTAGAGGAGTTACCAAAGGAGGCATATCAAAGCATATTACAAGATATCAAAACAAGAGAGGAATTCATATATGCAAGGGGGTCTTTGAAAGACACTTCCAAGCCAGAGCCACATTGGAGCAAGAGGAGCTACAGGAGGAACCATATTACAGGATATCAAAGCAAGAGAAGCATTCATATATGCTAGGTGGTCTTTGAAAAACAATTCCAAGCCAGAAGAGCCACATTGGAGCAAGAAGAGCTACAGGTGGAGCCATATATATATATGCCAAAACTGAGTTCTCAGAGCTACAGAAGCAAACAGAGCGAGCAGAACAGAGCATATATATATATATATATATATATGCCAAAAAAGAGAAGCACACAAAGCAAGCGAAGGAAATAGAGAAACAGAGCCATCCGAGCAGGGAAAATTTTAAGAACCCCCACTAAATTTACATGTATAATAAATGGGCAAATCTCCATGGTATATAGGAAAAATGGAAGGCAATTTTATCAATAATATGTATATATAATTTTTTGGCGAATCTCTCACCAGGCATGGCGAATATTTTACTCAATTATAAAATCTTGTGTTTATTGAATACACAAATGAAATCATTGCATTTCCTTAAAATATCTTTTGAAATCAAAATTACCGAAATTACATATCGATAACCTAGTGGGTGTAAGATAAAATTCACCCATGCCATTCACAGAA
>APFE031503336.1:199004-210013 GCA_000404065.3 Pinus taeda | reverse complement strand
AGTTGTAACTCCTAATTTCAAGGGCTAAATTTACCTTTTTTACCCTCCCTTAAAATAAGGTGGGCTATTTGAGGTGATTTGTAAAAATGTACTATGATACAAAATATTCGCCCACTAAAAATTTAGAACCCCTTAATTTCGCCAAAAGGCAAACATTCGCCCCTAAAATCACCCCTACATCCGAGAGCTTATATGTGCTTGCTTTGATACTATTGACGGAGAGAAAGCCCATATATATAAGCTTAACACTATCGACGGGCATCTATGGCACATTACACTATCGAGAGCAGCGATATGCCTCAAACTCATGTATTTACCCATTGGCGGCAAAAACCATGCATATATGTGTTTAACACTATTGGAAGCGCACACAAAGGCCAAAGCATATACATAGGCAAATACACTATCGGAGACAAAAAGTGGACCTACATTTTTATGAACGGGAACGCTGAGTTGTATCAGATTTAGTGCATAATATTATATCGCATCGGCACTTTGAAAGCGGCGTTACAATGTGTCAAGCGCTGAGTTGTATCGGGTTTGGTACATAATATTATATTGCATCGGCACTTTGAAAGCGGCGTTACAATGTGCCAAGTGGACCATTGTAATTGCCGATAGCGATTATCGCATCGAGAATTCAAAACAGAGGTAATACAATGTTAAGCGGCGCTTTCTTTGTGATCGTCGATAACAATACATATGTATGCGGACACACCCCAACATTGCAATATAAGTTAATCTATGATTACATCCGTCGCATATCGCAAACAGTAAAGCCTTGCCACATTGGAAGTGCTCACTGCGATAACGCTGTGGACCCGACAAGCGTATTACCTATGGCTTAATACCATATCACATCCGGACATCAGTAGAGCCATGGGTCCAATACATAAAGGACCCCTGGGAATCACGAATCACCAATTGCGATTTAAGTTGCGGAACCAATACAATTTAGATGCGAGTGTAATATTGCTTGAAGTCCACTAGTTTTTCTCATATTCTCTGTGTAAATAAATATTTGGCTTGCGCAGTGTTTTAGGTCGAAAGACTTGTGATAACTGTTCCAATGGTTCAGGACGCTGAACATCAATTAAATGGAGTGAATCATGGCAAATAGTGATTGCGATTGGGATGTCGTTGTCCGTTAAGCTATGCCGACTCTGTGTATACCTGCCAGTATTAAAAAAAGAGAGCGTTGTTACAAGTTTTTGAATGTGTTGTCTATGCATGATTCAGTGCTCACCATTGAATCAACATGCCCTGCGAGCACAAATAGACAGAGAAAACCATAAGCCGAAACGCTAAAGAAGCAAGTGAGCATAGAGAAAATGACAGTGAGCGTTGAGGAAGCTAAAGGGCCAGCGAAGAAAGAAAACTGACAGACAGAGGCATGAGAAATGAATAATAGACAAAAAAGCAAAGAACAATTAGCTGTGAATGCTATTGAATGTTGTTAAAACGTTGTGGAAAATACGCTAGATGAAACAAAGGCAACGTGAGGATCCAGCAGAATAGAAAGAGGGTCAAAAGGCCAACAAGACAGCGAACCGTGAAAGGGGAGAAAGTGCCAACGAAGAACATAAGCTTGAACAAGAAGTTGTTCTTTATGCAAAGCTTAGTGCAACTAATAGTACACTGACTAACACTGTGTGAAGACATTATCAAAGAGCATAAAAGTTATTGAACACTGTGTGGGCAATGTGCAGAGTTGTAAAGACTTATTCATAAAAATACTCGCTGTCATTGATGTTGTAGCTTAGAGAGTACAATAAAGCTATAATCAAGCGACACTCAATAGAGAAAAGTTCTAAGAGCAAAACATTATTATCAAATGAACCTTGACAAGATTGGGTCAGAATCAAAACCCTTGAGGCTGGTGCCTCAAAAGCAAAAAAGATAGGAGTCCTTGGGGCTGGTGCTTTCAAAAGTAAAAAGAATTGGAGTCCTTGGAGTTAATGCCTCTGAAGTGGTAAGGATAGAAGTCTTTAGGACTAATGTCTCAAGAAATTGAAAGAGTTGGTGCTCCCAAGTCCAAAATTGGTGTCTTGGCAAAAAAGAGTTGGTGCTCTAAAGATTGGAACCTCACCAAAGTCTAAAGATTGGAACCTCACCAAACTCTGAGTTAGAACTTGACAAGTGATTGCAACCACTTATATATTGTATCTATT
The DNA here is from genome assembly GCA_000404065.3 of Pinus taeda. Classification (NCBI taxonomy): domain Eukaryota; kingdom Viridiplantae; phylum Streptophyta; class Pinopsida; order Pinales; family Pinaceae; genus Pinus; species Pinus taeda. Next base: position 207,842 of record APFE031503336.1, on the reverse strand, counting down.
TTACTGCGAAGATTATATTAATAAAAGCATTTATTATTGTTTTTCATCTTGTATTTTAAATATAAATTGTTTCACTAGTTAAACAATAGTTGGAAAAAGAAAAAAAAACTTAGCACCTCGAAGACCTCAAATCCTAAAAAATGTAGGAAACCCATCGATGTGGCAACCAACAAGGTAGCCAAGGCCTACAAAGTAGGGATAGATGCTAGTATCCATAAGTTTATTGAGGAGATGCAAGGTAGCATAATGTAGGAAGGACTCGGAACCAGAAATGGAAGAATGGAGGGCCCTTGTCCCCGACCCAGGGAACACTTTAGGTAGGATGTCACAATTTAGACAGACCTTGCACTTGCACTGGGTCATGAAACGACTGCTAGCCAAGGCTTTGGAACAGGGGGCGAAGGAGATGGTGGAAATTACTCGAGGCATGCCCGACTTCAAAAAAGATTTGAAGAATATGCAAATTCTGTTGTTCAAGCAAGACAACAAACTAGATAGGATCCATCACAAAATCAAGGGGCTATCTCCAGCACTAGGTGAGTTTGCTACAACACCAACGATCATGGACTCTGAGCAAGATGATAACAAGGATTAGTATTTGACAGTGACGCTCCAAGTTATGCTGGACATTTTAGCAAATGGCTTTTATTTTTCTTGTCTTAGTATATCTGTCAAGACTTCAAACTGTATATCTAGCTGTGAAGTGTATCTAGCTTGAGTAAAAAGACTCGTTAAAATTTGCCACTGGGTGGCTTATAACAAGTTCAAGTGGCCAACAAGATTGGTTTCCCATTTGGGCAAGTTGAAGCCACCCATAAACAAAATGAAACAATTACTAACCAAGGCTTTGGAAAAGGGGGAGAGGGAGATGGCGGAAATTACCCGAGGCATGCCCGACTTCAAAAAAGATTTGAAGAATATGCAAATTCTGTTGTTCAAGCAGGACAACAGACTAGATAAGATCCATCACAAAATCAAGCAGCTATCTCCAATGCTAGGTGGCTTTGCTACAACACCAACAATCATGGACTCCGAGCAAGATGATAACAAGGATTAGTATTTGACAATCATGCTCCAAGTTATGCTAGACTCTTTAACAAATGGCTTTTATTTTTCTTGTCTTAGTATATCTGTTATGACTTCAAACTGTATATCTCGCTGTGAAGTGTGTCTCGCTTGAGTAGAAAGAATTGTTAAAATTTGCCAATGGGTGGCTTATAACAAGTTCAAGTGGCCAACAAAATTGGTTTCCCATTTGGGCAAGTTGAAGCCACCCATAAACAAAATCTAAAATCTAAAGCATATATGTACACCAATCATTACACTTAAGATTCTTATTGCAAAAATTCTAACAAGTCATATTTCCTTGTTGAAAATTAGTGTGAGATTTTAAATTTTCTATTGGATATATAATATAATACTATATTTAGATCATCTTTAAAAACACTAGTTGCAATTTTGTTTGAATAATAATTGGACCAATTACCTTGTAAGCAAATTCAATCCTTATGAACACCATATTTTATTTAAAACTTTTTTTTGAAAAATTAGTTACAAATAATAAATTTACATCTTAAACCAAATTCAATGTGCAGGTCTTTCACTTAAATTAGATTCAATAGGGTAACCCCAAGCCTTTTAAAGGCTTCTTCACATGTGATCCATGGACTCTAATACCATAAATATTATAAACAACCAAATCACACCACTCTACACTTTACAACTTGGACTCTTTCACCAATCATATTTAATTTATAGTGATATTACCCCTTAAACTTTGACTAGAAAATTTTGCATGCTCTCCTCCCTTATCACCTAGATTTATTCCAAATACTTTAACTCTGCATAAAAACTCCAACTACTAATGGTAAATCAGCTTGCCTAGACTTAAAAATAGCCAGTCAAACCAACATCTTGTTTGACCAAGTGAATCCTCACATTTCAATGGAACATTCCCAATCTTGGTAAAAAAAACACTCATCACTTGTAATCCATGAACTCCAACACCACAAGCCCACCACAACCATACTCTTCCTCTTTTTAATCACTTCATCACATGTAATCCATTGACTCTAATAACATGGGCCACCACCAATACCATACTTTTGCCAGAATTCACCCAAATAACAATGGAGTACTCAAACACTTAAAATCTTCATGCCATGAAATAACTCTAATACCTTGTGCCACAAAAAAAATCTTCATGCAATGAAATAACTCTAATAACTTTCCACAAAAACATTGCATTGGGGTCTAGACCTAACAAATTTGATTCTTTCACCAAGTCAAGGGACAGCAATTCCCCTAGAAAGTTGACCAAAAAAATATGCATACTCCTACCCTATGACCTAATTCTACTCTAGAAACTTTACCCTCGCAAAAAAGCAATATAAAACATAAATCCACTATTCTACATGGTTTACAAACAACCATGCATTAACCTACAAATAGTCAATCAAACTTAACATCCTAAGAATTGAGCCCTCACACTAGAACAAAAAATTCCTAATCCTTACAAAAATATTCAATTTCATGTAATATTTGAACTCTAATACCAAAACCACATGCCCAAAGCTTCATCATATGCAATCCATTGCATCTAAATATACCATGAGCCACCAAAACCCTACAGCTAAACCTAACAAATTTGACTCTTTCACCAAGTTACTTTTTCTATGACCTAGTTCTACCCGCGAAGACTTTACCCTCGCCCAAAAATCATAAATCCACTATTCTAATTTAAATCCATAAATCCAATATTCTGATTTAAAATAGTCAAACCAACTAAACATCATAACCAATTAAGTTAGCCTTCACATTACAATGAAAAATACTTGATAGTTGTAATAAAACACAACAATCTCAACAAAATCATACTAATCACTGTTGTCTAGGGAACAACGACAAATTCACAGAGAAAAGAAAATTTCCTGCTCAAATCAGTTTAAAAATTCAAAAAAACAAAATGCTAGATTCAGCACCACAGCACCATCAAAAACCCACTTCACATTTTTTTTTAAAACCAAAGTCACCCTTTCAACCTTTTAACTAGACTACCCTTCTATAAGATATTTCATGCAATTTAATCTATAAAGGCAGCTACAGGATGTTCCTGCAGCAATTTAAAAGATAGTTAACTGAATTTTCACCACCGAAGATGAAATCCCCCTTTAACCGTTCACTGCAATAACTTAAAAGATTAGTTAAATGAAATCACCCTTTTACCGTTCACTGTTATAGGATATATCGTGCAATTTAATTTGTATAGTTATAGGATGTATCATGCAATTTAATTCGGTGAAATCCCCCTTTTACCGTTCACTGCAATAATTTAAAAGATAGTTAAATGAAATCACCCTTTTACCGTTCACTGTTATAGGATGTATCATGCAATTTAATTTGTATAGTTATAGGATGTATCATGCAATTTAATTTGAACTTGAACCATACAGTTACAGGATGTTCCCTTCAAATTAAATGACCACCCAAAACCCCAAAAAATTGATTTTTGAACTACACCACTGTTACAGAATGTTTCATGCAATATAACTTAAATGACATGATTAAATAAAATTCTCACCACCGAAGATGAAGTCGCCGTATTATACTACACTGTTACATGTTGAAATTCTCACCACCGAAGATGAAGTCGCCGTATTATACTACACTGTTACATGTTGAAGTTCTCACCACCGAGGATGAAGTCACTGTATTATACTATACTGTTACATGTTTTATGAAATTTAATTTTAACTACCCACTTCAAGGATGTTCCTGGCAATTTAATTTAAACAAAACACGTACACGAACTTAAAAATCTCAGTACATTAGCTACGCATTTTCTGTTCATCCAAATGAAACTAGTTGAAAACAAATTTTCACACCTAAAATAAAATCTTACAACTTTTAGACGATATAATACAAATTTTTAAACATCCGTGCGGAATGCGAGACGCTACAGCTACTCCCCTCCCAATTAATACATCAATCTTGGACAAGCTATTTACCTGAATAATAAAGCATTTAATACAGCATGGTTCTGCTTAATAAAAAGCATGGAGGTTTAGTTAGTTAACGTATGTTGCAACTGGAATGCTTTCTTTAATTGGGTGAATCTGTACCATATAACAAATGTATATAATGCAAAACACTCTAATTAGTTACTCTAATTAGTTCAAGATAATATGGTTCCAGTAACAATAGCTAATCCACCAATCTTGAAGACTCAAATGTTTTCTTTAATAAAAACTACCATACAATATAAAAACTATATATGATGCAAAACTCTCATAATTAGTTACTACGGATTTGTTACATTGAAACAAAAAATAAATGGTGTAAATACTATTGAACAATTCATGATAGTATAGTTCCAGTAAACACCAACTAATCCACCAATCTTGCAGAAGCCACATCTTGAACAATTCATGATAATATAGTTCTAGTAAACACTAATTAATCCACCAAAATCTTGCAGAAGCTACATCTTAATTAATGCATAGTTCTGTTTCGTATAAGCCATGGAGGTTTAGTTAATGTCTCTTGAAAATCTGAATGCTTTGGTTAATTGGGTTGGTTCTTACAGTAGTGAAACAAGCAAATATTGAATATCTCTAATTAGCGTCTCTAGAATTATTCCCCACATACAATCTTCACACCAAAGCTTGCAACCCCAGCACATTAAAAACAGGGAATGACGGCCCAAAAAATCTCACCATCAGCACCTCGAATTACAAAACTTGACTTGTGATTCTGTTCAGAGACGGATCTAGTGAGTTAGTTGTTAACTTACTAGTTAATTATTCCAGTTAAATTCTCCACACCCAAACACTTACAACGTTGGCACATTGAAATACAGATCTCAATTCCTGATGATAGTAGATCTCACCATCAGCACATTTAAGTGCAAGTCACTGCTCATAATATCCCAAAATCAGAATTATATCGAAACACTAATACACAAAGCCCTAAGCCCTAATTTGTACAAGAAGCAAAAGTTCTCATGAACCCTAAATATGAACATATAAAATAGAGATGCATGATACGCATAAAGGCTATAATGCTGGCACAGTTGAAACGTAATCACCATTGAAATTCAAAAAAAAAAAATATAAATATTAAAATATAACAAGAGTCCGTTCAAATTCCCAATCCTGCACCATTCACACAAACAAAACCAGAAAACACATCATATAGCTATTAATATTCCTCTACTGTTGTTAAAGGATCTCACAAAATATCCTGAACTTGTATACCAATAAACAACAACACGTCCTGTTATAGTCTTCTAAATGCCAAACTGAATCCTGCGAGACCTCGTGAAAGCAAAACCATAAGATGCTGAACTTGCATGTTCCTTTCCCTTTGCTTGTCAGTGCATATTCCAAACAACGCGAGGGCTTTGTTTCAATTAGAACATTCGCTGGAGGTAGCGAAAGATGTATACATATAGAACATTACTCAGTATTTCCAATTTGACAACCCATAACGATATTGTTGCCTTTACATTCTCTGGATCATACACCGGAGATGTTACAATGGATGCTCCAAATCTTACAACACTGTCAATTGAACTGATCCTTCCCAGACCTGTCGCAGCATGGGCCTTGCAAAGCAAAACTGCTGCTTAATCCTACAGTAGCCATTAAAGATCAAAAATTTGGAAGAACTAACATAGTCCCAAAAATGTATGACAAGGCAATTGGTTTCGAAATCTGAACACTCGAAAAATCATGTTGGTCACATCTGACTTCATTTCTTGAAGTGAATGCTTATGAGAAGCCTCCTAATTAAACAGACTGCTATAAATTAAGACTCTCAAACAAACGATTAAAAATTTAATCGATTAAAATTGTAAAATAACTCACGTTTATTGAAAAAGCCAACATCCAAGAAACTCACATACCTCATTTCGCTTCTTAACATGAATTCTGCTGATAGCCCTTTGACTGAAAGAACCTGTTTCCAATGACTTCGAAAGAAAAATCAGCTGCTGCCATTTGCTCACCATGCAGTTGTTTATTCCTTGAAAATGGGCTTTTTCATCATGTTATTAAGAAATGCATGTAGAATATGAGAAAAAGCGACGTGCTCTTAGAACCCAGACATGTACTGAAAGAAACATTGTTACAACTTACAACCACAAGTGGGCAACGTAACCAATATAACAAAAACAACAATGGCATCGAGAACACCAGTTGCAGCCTAAACACCAGATCTTCTATAAGGAAGAGACTTGCACCTAAATTTTCAAATCCCCAGCACCTAAATTTTCAAATCCCCAGCACCTAAATTTTCAAATCCCCGGTGCCTGGTGAAGCTAGTATTTATATCTTAGTATCTATACATAATAGGGTGTAGCGTTGAAAGCCATCGTACTGGGTATACAAAGGCTCTTATAAAATGGTTCAAAACTTTATCTCGTAACCAAGATCCGGCATAAACGCCGGTGTCAAATAGAAACAAGACCTCACAGAAATCTCAGCAGAAAATAAAACTGAAATGTTACAGGGACATAAGATCCAGCCCTATTTAAAGTGAGATAAGTATGTTGAAAGCATTTTCAACATCTTAAAAAACACATGAAAGCATTCAAATTAACAGAAAATTAAATTCAATCGAACATCAGTTCGATTTTTGAAACCTAAACATTCAGAAAGTGTGTCAAATGTAGAATGTCAATCGCCAGTAGAGCTCCCTTCAAACCAAACGAGGACAAAACAAAATCAATACAACTCCCGCCTTATGCACACCACTAACCTGCAATGAAATCGGCCTTCTGCAAACCACTAACCTGCAATCTATTCGGACTTGAAACAACGAACACTCACAGGGCAGAAGGATGCATAAATCGGCAGTCGGATCATTTTTGCACAGTCCTTGATTGGTACAAAAGGAGCTCTACCGTTTACCAGACCTTCCACTTAGAAGTTAAAACCATATGAACATACCTAGGAAAACGCGTTAATTCAACAGAAACACAGCTTTATTCGGCATACAAAGGTGAGCTGATCAATCATCGCCAAGTCCACCCCTCATCCAACATTCTCCCAAACCTGATTCACTGAAAGGTTTATTAGCGCATCTATATATGTAACACTAGCAGATTTAAAAAGAAAAATCGACCGCAACAGAAAAACATTAGACAGAAGATTCATAGTTGCGAGAAATACGTTTCTCATAACATTTCCCAGTTGATGTGCATCACCAAAACTAGTTATATGCCATTAATACACTCAAATCAATAACCTGCACACCATTCGTGTTCCCCACTAATAGAGACTTAACGGATCGCACACAATCTAGGCCATAGAATAAGCGTTTCTGAACTTTCGAAGGAAAAAAAACCTAATTCCAAAAAAAGAGACATTCCCATATGAGAAACCCTATACCATTCTGCTCGCTTACCAGATTGCGAAACTGTGCGCAAACTTGCCATAAGCATACAATATGTCATAACAAGAAACGCCTTGCAAAAACCAAATCCAGATATGCAAACGCTCAAGCACAATATACCCATTGACGGCAAGCAAGAAAACTCCCTTCAAATATAAAGGGCCATGATCGCAACTCACCATGAAAATCTAGTCACTGCTGGCATTTTGATATCATACCTGAATAATTCCGCGCAATGTCCATGGATCTGCAACTGCCCTTCGGCATCATCCCGGGAAGTACCCTTCGCTATAAAGAACGGTAAATGAAGTATTGGAGGCTGGGCAGGGCGAGATAAGATAAGGCACCCGAGGACGGCATATATAAATGGCTATAAGCGTGCAGGTTTAAGTGGCATTATGCAAATTTGCTATGTTTAATCAATCAATAAAAACGATATAGGAATCATAATTGAAAGGCAGCTGTCTCTGCGGTTCATTGCGATGTGACCTGTATTCAGAAATGTTTTCAGACTTCTTCTTTTCTGCAGCGCAGGGAGGGAGGTGGGGAATGACTGCCTGATTTGACATTTCGAGAACAACCGGCTGAGAACGAAACAACACATGCACGGATGTAAATGGAAAAGGCCACATATGAGCTAAGCGTGTTTATGCGTGTTTATGAGGGAGTGTACGGTGACCCTAGACTTTATCTCACGGACCTCAAGGAGTACTGGACATGAATCTAATGCAAGATTTCCCATGTCCATATTCGTTTGGAATCGTAGATAAATTTGCTACCAAGTACTGACGCAGTGCATGTCTTCGCTGTCCCTCACTGCCAAAGTGAGTCCGGAGTTCCTCCCTCCAACGAACCAAATTTGAAAAAACCCTACCCAAAAGCGTACAATACCTACAAACAGTGTCGGACCTGCTCAACATTTCACGCTTTTCAAAAATGTCACAGTGAACTAAAAGAATTTACCGAGTCGTATTGATTTAGGTATCAATGAAAAATAGTACTTATAACTTAAATTCATCATGTAAACCTCACTCTAAAATTAGTAATGTTTTCAAAGAAATCGTTGTGAAACTCTCCATTAATAGTATAGCATATTCAGATTCAAGTCACAAAGTCACATAAATGACAAACGTGGCTTTCCGTTGAACACTATATATGCACTCAACAACAAACCGCAACACAGTACACCAAAATTCCATAGTTTCAAATTAAAGTGAAAACAGTAAACTAAGATGAAGCGCCCAATTCTCAAAAGTGAATACTTTCAAATTAGAGTGAATATAAATGTGGGTAACAGCAAGACCCATTTTAAAGGGTTGGTGAGAAGTGGAAGACCCATTTCAAATGGCAAGCTATATGTGGAGTTTAGATTTGGAATTTGGATGTGACAAGAAGATAGGCAGAGTTTGGGTTGGGAATTTCTTATATTAATATTATTATCAT
>APFE031503336.1:125750-190941 GCA_000404065.3 Pinus taeda | reverse complement strand
CTTCATCTGTATTAGGACATAAACTAGAAGAAAGCTTAAAATGGGAAGCTAAAGGGACTGACACAGGCTTCACATTGTTCATACCAAACCTCAAGAGTATTTTCTCAATATACTACTGTTGTGATAGCCACAGCTTACCGTTGCTCCTGTCTCTGGAAATTTCCATGCCCAAAATTTGTCTTGCTGCTCCTAGATCTTTCACATCAAATGTCCTTGCCATCTGAGCCTTTAACCTGTTGATCTCTACTATGCTTTTGCTTGCTAAAAGCATATCGTCAACAGACAACACTAAGATAATGAACATGCCATCACTTAATTGCTTAAAATAAACACAACGACCATATTCACTTCTTACATATTTTTGACTCAACATGAAAAAATCAAACTTCTTGTATCATTGCCGAGGCGTCTGCTTCAGACCATCCAATGATTTCTTCAGCCTGCAGACAAATTTCTTGTTGAGATGTTGAACAAACCCTTCAGGTTGTTCCATATAAATTTCCTCATCTAAATCTCCATGTAAAAATGCAGTCTTAACATCTAGTTGTTGTAATTCTAAATCAAGCAAAGCGACTAATGCTAACACAATTCTAATTGAAACTATTTTAACAACTGGTGAAAATATCTCATGAAATTCAATGCCTGCTTTCTGAGAAAACCCTTTTGCGACCAACCTTGCTTTGTACATGTCCTCTGTATCATCCACACCCCTTTTTAATTTGAAAACCCATTTACATCCCACAATTTTCCTGTCTTTCGGAAGTTCAACCAGATCCCATGTGCCATTCTTACCTAAGGCCATCATTTCGTCCTTCATAGCTGCTTTCCATTTTTCACTTTTCGAACCTTCTACAGCTTCCTGATAGCACAAAGGTTCATCATCGTTAGCAGTAAATGCAACTGAAGTAACATAATCATCATACCTTTTAGGAGGGCGTTTCATTATTGTAGACCTCCTTAAAGATGTTTATGGTGCTTCCACAATTGGCTGATTACCATCTATAGGAACTTCTTCATGATCAGCATTTGAGACATGTTCATGATCTACATCTGAACCTTGTTCATGATCTGAATCTGAAACCTATTCATGACTTGCATCTGAACTATGTTCATCTAGACTATCATTAGAAGTGGTTTCAAATTGAATGTGTTGAAAGTCAAATAGATCATCCTGTTTCAATTTATTATCTACATCTAACTATACAAGAGAGGATTCATTAAACTTTACATCTCTGTTGATGATGATCTTGTGGGTAGTAGGATCCCATAATCTGTATCCCTTTGTTCCATCACCATATCCAACAAAGATATACTTTTTTATTTTGGATCTAATTTAGTTCGCTGATGTTTAGGCACTAGAGCATATGCATCACAACCAAACACTCTTAGTTTAGAATAATCACAAGGGTGACCTTTCCATACCTTTTAAGGAATCTTGCATCCTATCGCCGTTGATGGTGATCAATTTATCACATAACAAGTTGTAGCCACCGCTTCTGCCCACAATTCCTTCTGCAAATTGGCGTTACTCAGCATACTCCTTGCTCTCTCTAAAAGAGTCCTATTCATGCGTTCAGCAACTCCATTTTGCGGAGGAGTATAAACAGTGGTCTTATGTCTCTCGATCCCAGCGTCCTTGTAATAATTGTCAAACTCCTTGGAAGTAAACTCACCACCATTGTCAGTTCTTAAACATTTTATAGTTCTACCAGTGATGTTTTCTACCAATGCTCTAAACTGTTTAAAAATTGTAAATACATCAGACTTCCTTTTCAACATGTAAACCCACACTTTCCTAGAGAAATCATCAATAAACGATACAAAATATGACGAGCCTCCATATGAGGTTGTAGGGGATGGACCCAAAACATTTGAATGGATATAATCAAGGATTCCTTTACTAGTATGTTTGCCTATTTCAAACTTTTGCTTACTATGTTTTCCAAACAGACAATGTTGACAGAAATCTAACTTTCGAAACTTTAGATTAAGAAGTAACTTACGATCAGCCAAAATCTTTAACCCTCTTTCGCTCATATGGCCCAACCTTTGATGCCATAAACGAATAGAACTACTGTCATTTTCAGACACCATAGACACATGATCTGACCATGTTCTTCCTTCTAACTGAAATAGATTTCCTACCTTCTTAGCTTTCATTACTAGTAAAATACCTTTGTAAATTTTCATTACTCCACCTTGAATAACAGTTTTATATCCATTTGTGTCAAGTGCTCCTAGTGAAATTAGATTTTTCCTTAATTCAGGTACATGTCTTACATCAGTTAAAATTTTAGTTGTCCCATCAAACATTTGCAGCTGAATACTTCCAATTCCCACAATGTTACATGTGACATCATTACCCATGTACATGACTCCATCATTAATTGATTTATAAGTCTTAAACCATTCTTTATGAATGCACATGTGGTTTGATGCACCAGAATCTAATAGCCAATGTTGATCATGATTAGACAAATTAACTGATAACACTTCATCACTCATACCTGAACCGGATGCGGAACCTGTATCTGTTGTGTTTGCTTCTTTATTCTCTGTCGAAGAATCTTCTTTAGAAGTTTGTTGTCGCTTCTAATAGTCCTTCTTCAAATGTCCCGATTTGCCACAAAACCAACACTTTACCTTACTATGCTTCCCTTTCGACTTTGAACATGAGTCGCTGTGCCTACTGAAGCGTCTTTCTTTAGAACACCCTCTGAACATCATTGCTTCTGATGTAGAGGTTTCTAAATTTGACCTTCTCCTTGTTTCTTTAGATAATAAAGATGCAACTACATCATCAAACTCAAGGGTTTCTGATGAATTAAGACTTATAAAAGTAACAATATGATCCCATGACTCGGGAAACGAGCAAAATAAAGTAATAGCTTTATCTTTTGATTCAAATTTTTACTTCTATACTTTCTAATTGCACCAGGAGAGTATTAAAAGTATTCAAATGATCAGTAATCGATGTACCTTCCTTCATTCGCAAACTGTACAACTGTCGCTTCAGGAGAATCCTATTGGTTAAGAATTTTGTCATGTACAGCTTCTCAAGCTTTCTCCACAAACCAGTAGCCGTTTTCTCCGAGACGATGTTAAATAAAACATCATCCGCCAAACACAGTCGAATAACGCTCAATGCTCTTTCATCCATCTCGGTCCACTCATCATCTGTCATATTGTAAGGCTGTTTGGATTTTCCCATCAACGCCTTCACCACGCCTTGTTGCACAAGTAGATCGTACATCTTTACTTTCCAGATCTCGAAGTTGTTTTTGCCATTGAACTTCTTGATCTCAAAACGAGCACTCTGAGTTTTTGCCATATTGTATCAACCAAAACAATCTCCAATTCCAACTTGTTAATCAATCAAATTAATATCTAACAAAAAATGCCTTCGCCTTCTACTATACTGCCTTTACCTTATCAAAAACTCTCTCTGTTGTACAAACTACAGATTGCAAATAAAAAACCAAATAACAAAAGTGCAGTTTTACCAACACGGTCCTCGATTGGCGCGCCAAAAGGGTCTTGGTGCTTCCTCAATCGCAGACGATCCGCGCCAGAAGAAAAATCGCTTAGAGTACCAAGATTGGCGCGACTAAACCCGTCGGATCCGTGCCAATCGGGATATTAGCGCTCTGGCGCGAGTATTCAGCTCGGATCCACGCCAATTGGCGCGCCTATTCCACGATTATCCGCGCCAATCCGTTCACTGTCTAATATTAGCGCGACTGTTTCGACCGAAACCGCGTCAATCGCCAAATCTCCAGAAAACTCCACCTGCAACAACTTTGTTGCACGCACGCACCCGCTCCTCAACACGCTCTGATACCAATTGTTAGAGCAAACCAGTGCACAGCGGAACATAAAAGACAAACACAATATATAAAATCATACACAAATGACACAATGATTTAACGTGGTTCACCCAACCAATCTGGGCTACGTCCACCAAACAGACGCATCGGCAATCTTATTATTAAATAGGAAATTACAAAATAATTTATTTCCTCACACACTCTCTACCATACCCAATATCCTGTACGGGCATATCTTTTTATATCTAAGAGAATAAAACTGACTTATAAATTCTCTCACAACAAATATAGGATGCATTAACTCCTCCCCAACAAAATAGAGCTAATATAGCAACAAATCCTATTGTTGTTACCTACATGAGATTTTTGCCCAATTTATTAAAACCAAAAATCTCAACAAATAAATTATATAAAAATAAAAATGAAAAATAAATAAATCACAAAGACTTATTAAACGTCAAATTTTTTAAAATTAATAAAATAAATAAATTCAACCATTTTTAAGAATACAATTCTTTCGAAATGGATAAAACACACTTCAACATCTGACCAAAAGTTTATGGCCTATTATCGAACCTAACTCGAAGTTTTGTCGAATACGAATTTATATCGTAACCGCCATTGAAAATGGTTTTGCTCTCCTGCGTTTACATTGATTGCGATTCCTTGACATGCTCATCGTCGTTGCCCTTACCTAGACGGTATTATGATGTGTTGGTTGTTTATAACATGAGTGTTACGTTCACTTTCATTTGGAATTATGAAATATGAAAAGGGTAGAGTATCATTTTACGTTTCTAATTTTGTGTGGTTATATATATTTTTAATTTGGTTTATATGTTATTTTTTATATATAAGTGCAAATATATTCTCAATTAAGAATATAATGATGATTAAGGATTTATAAGAATAATTTAAATATGGAAGATAAAAGGTTTTTTGGAATTTTTTTGACTTTTTTATCATAAATTTCTTTTAAATAGGGTTATTAGAAAGATGAATAATTTTGGTTAAATTATTGGAGAATAAATGAATAAACATAATATTAAAAATAATATTATATCAAAATTTAAGGAGAAAAAGTGCTGTAATAAAGAGTTAGAGGTAAAAATGAAATTAGAATTTTATAAGGGGTGATCAACCATAATGTAAAAGATCAAAATCATCTTTTTTTGTTTTGAGGAGTTTGAAGAAAAAATAAACATTGTTAAAATAAGAATTAATTCTCAAGAGTTTAAAAGTGAAATTGGGCATTCCTGAATCTCGAAAAGGCCTTGGTCTAGAAGAGTCTCTCACTTTTGAGATATTAGGAGGATTGAAGATGAAAAGCACTTTCAAAAGATTAGATATCATTTTCAGAAGATTTGTGACACTACTCTCACTTTTGTGACACTAAGAGGATTAAAAATGAAAAACACTTTGAAAAGATTAGATATAGTTTTCAAAAGATTTTTCACATTACCAATCTTCCTAACCTTGTTATTAAGTGAATTTAAAATGATCTTAAAATGTTCTCAGTAACTCTTTTTTAGTAGAGGAATAAAATTCTAAAGAATTTTAAGTAATCTCTTATCTTCTAGAAATATAATAAACCATTTTGATACATTGATCATTAACATTAAGATCATTTTGTATTATCTCATTTTTAATTTATTAACTTTATTTATGTAAAAATTATAAAACCATTTTATTCTATATATAAATTGAGCTACATATTCTAATCAAAATAACTCAAATTATCAAAATACCTAAATTATATAAATATAATAAAATTAGTTAATTATTATTTGAACTTCAAATCCATGGGTGTAAATTTAGATTAGCATTTGGTGTTATATAAATATATATATAATATATATATAAATAGCATTTGACTTTTAGGGATTTGAAATTTGAATCTCATTCTTTTGATTTTCATAACATGACTATGCTATTGAGTCTGTCAACCATTTTATATGAAATTTGAAATATAAAAATTTATCAAAAATAATAATATATATATAATAATTATATATATGGGCAACCATATAAATTAATGGCATGGTATAAGCATCAAAAGGCTTACTAAATGTACATCTCACTTTACTAAAACAAAAACAAAGGTAAAACAACCAAAATAATAACTTATTATATATTATAAATTATAAAATAATTATATAAAGTTGAACACATATACATTAAAAAAATGGAACAAGATTACTAACCATGAAGATTTACCCTCACTTTACCATAGAGATTCTAATATGCAAATAGGCTTTGTTACAATACCATGTCTTGTCAATACCACATGCCCCAAAAACCATAACTCACTTCACATGACACTTATTCACATGGGGTGCATTTTTCAATGAATATAAAATGGGGTCTTCTAAGAATTTGCAAAGATGTATTAGGCCTAAAAAATTCTTGCCCATATATCCATAAGGTTTTTTTGTTGGGGTGCCATATTTGCATAGATGGGGATGTGGGTCTTACATTATTATGAACATCAAATTTTGTTTTTGTTTTAGTTGGAATGATGGATATGGCTCCACAATGGGGAAAAGATCATTTCTTTGTTGAGCATCCTCTTTTGAACTAAATGGTTGTCCATTGATACATTGCATGTTTATGGGGATTCCTGAGTAGCTATTGACTTGGTAAATGGATTGACTACATTTGATCCTCCACTCCTTATAAACTGAATGCACAAATTTGGGTGAATCAAAAACTTATTTCAACAGGTATGTTTCTCTCATGTTTACAAAGAACAAAATCATACTATTAATGTCCTTTCAAAACAGGGGCATTCCTGCCGGTTTGGGGAGATCAATTATGATGTCTAATGCATGGTAATGTACAAAGGACATGTAAAATTTCATATAGGTAAGGATTTTATTATCATTTTTTGGATAGGAATATCCGCTAGTGGTATATAATATATTATCAATTTATATATGTCTTGAAAGGTTGTGTAATATGCAAATATTTTCATTTTTGGGGAGTGTATAGTTATATTTGACTTGATTTCTGAAATTTTTACAATATAAATGTATATTGTGGAACAAATCTATCAAAAGAATAGTTTGGTATATTTGCATTATAGATGTATGGGATGGATCAAATCTATTAGAAGATCATACTATGTAACATGTTTTTTGTTTTAATGCAAATATCGATTCTTTTTCATTCTTGGAAAAAATAAAAAATAAAAAATCTCAATTTTTTATTTGTGTATACTACTATCAATATTATTGAATATTCTCTGTGGGTGAAATTCGTACCATCCACCTCATAATTATACTTGGAAATATAATTCCTATTTGTCTTTAGTGTGTTCATCAATTCTAGAATGAGTCTGTTCCTATTAGTTAGGAGTTTGTTGAGGTCTAGTTGGTTGAGAGATTCTCTTGAACTGGTTAGCTTCCTAGATTGGTGTGTGGTTGAGATATTCACTCAACAAAGAGATTATATTTCCAAGATATATTAGCTATCTCAAGACATAGTTTCTTGTATTTATATTGTATTATTATTTGATGTGAATATACAATTCTTAGTGCATTTAAAAAATCGTTGTTGGTATCAAAGCCCATACGGGCCTGGGCCTTGGCCCCTCCTAGGTTGAGGGAAATAAGAGAGTATATATTTGTTTTATAATAGTGTGTTAATTTTTTTTAATCTTTTTCATCATACTTGTTTGCTACAGACTTGAAATTGGTGTGGAAACAATAATCTGATGATTGCTTGAGCTAAGCACTAGCAAGGAAAGGAGGGTTGAACTTGGAAAGTGCATTGGGTGTTGTATACCTGTGCGGATGCGTTGAAGGATGGCTCTAGTATGGAAAATTGACTGATGTGTTGCATATTATGCGTAGAGGAGAGTCGATCTGATCATGGAAAGTCGTTATTGATCTTTGAGTGGTTATTGGGGTGTTGGAGAGACGATCTTTGTGGCATTGATAAAGAGTGGTTGTGTGTAAGAAATGTCAACGTAAAGCTCATTGAACTAGCCAAGAGATTGAATTTGGTTAGAGGAAGCTAGGATTCGAAAAGTGCATTGGGTGTTGTGTGAAGCACAGGAGCATGTGGTGATAACAACCTTGACTTCTAGTATCGTCGATGTTTTTCTCTCGCGGGTTAGAGGATTGATCTATTGATTGTATATTGCAGAGAGCACTGGCTACGAAAAGTGGCGTTGAGCCAGTGTGGAGCTCCAGAACTGGAGCTGGAGCGCGGTTGCAGACATAAGACAAAGATCATGTGCATTATTAAAAAAAATCTTCGTATATTTATTGGTATCAAAATATTGTAATTGTAGGAGGCAGTGTTACAGGGTTAACCACTGCCATTTTCCTCAAGAGCCAAGTGTTGAAGCTCGTTGATTCTCTTCGAACTACTGGTGCCATGTTTTCAAAGCTTCATTTATGTTCAAGTAGATAGAGTGTGGACAACGTTTTTGTGTGAGTGCTACCTCACCATTTCCAATTATTTATGTGGCACAACTACGGAGAAATGTACAAAATCTTGCATTGTTAAGCCAGATTGCATATGAGGATGATAAATTATCAATTATTGGCCTGGAGGATGAGGTTGATGATGGTATATAATTTTGGAATGTAGATGGCATCACTGATAACTGTACTGATCCTAAGTATGAAGTTCATGTTAAGATACAATGGATCAAAAGCATTGATTTTAAGAGTACTCTTAAAAGGTTGCATGAACTTCCAGTTTGTTCTATATGTAATAGAAGGGTCTATAGAGTGTGCAGAGCAGGAAAGGGTAGTGTTTTACTACGTGATGCAGTGAATCTTGGTGCAGGTCAGGGTAGATCTAGTCATGGAGGTTATGCTTACCGTTTATTAGTTGCAAATAAAGTCCTTTGCGAAAGATGTTGTCCACTGTAAAATGTTATTGATGCTCTTCTTCTGGACCTTATCAAATTTATTAGTTTTTTTTATCAAATATCCCATGTGAAGTGTGAAACTTTAAAAGCTTTACAACAGTTGGTAGGATGTAGCTCAAAAGATTCAGGTATGGACCTTGGTAAAAGGGATGGGAGCCTGGAAGGACCTGGAAGATCTGAAAGTGGATTGAAGACTTTGTTTCAGGGGGGTTTTCACTTGTAGAATTTCCATATGGAGGTTTACTATATCTAGTTGACACAACGAAAGGATCAAAACCCATACTTTCCTTGCTTGCTCCTATTGGTATTGGTTCAGCCATGTCATATTGGAGGGAACCACTAAGGGCTACTAGTGTGGAGTTTGCTTTTGTTCTTGTGTCTACATCTGTTGTATCTGGCATTGGTTTACTTGTTAGCTCATGTGGCTATACAACATTAGACCCTCCTATTGTTCAACTGTGGTGCAATGATCTGGTCATGGAAGAAGAAACACTCTTATAGGAAAATGGGATGTTTGCTTAGCACTTTCATCCTCTTCACATTTTTATGGAACAATGAATATACACAAAAAGGGTAGTGCTCCCCGACATGATGTCATGAAAAAGAGAAATATTTTGACATTGTTTAAAGTTTTTAGAAAGTGTTATGTCATTGATGTAATTCTTGTTGAAAGAATATAGTGGAAATAGTCTGGCCAACTTTGTCATAAGTTTGAGTCTCTATTGGAATTGGCCATTCCAACAATAGACAAATTTCTTTGACGAAATTATTGACTACCAGAAATGATGAAGACATGACAGTGAAGATGGCATTAGAGAATAGAGGTTGGAGCAACATTAGAGATTAAAGGATGATGGACAACAAAGTGAAAGTTTGTGTGAGTTTGTGGGATAGACTCACTAGTATGTTGTATTATGAGTCACACATCTTAATTGTAAGCAAGTATATGGTGTTTTGTAGTGGTCTTTGTAAAGTATGTACTAGGTAACTACATGAGTTGGAGTGTTTAATGAAAGCCTGGTGAGGCATGTATACCCCGATAAAGTTCGTGGTAATCTTAAAACCACTTTGGAAGTGTAAGCCGGAAACCACTTTGCAGTGTCGGTTTGTGGTGAGCCAGAAACCACCTGTGAGAAGGAAGTGGACATGGATTCTTATAGCATGGTTTAGGGTCAACCGATAAAACCCAAAGCATGGTTATGGGTGATCCAAGAAAACCCATGGTGATGATGATGGAGGGGGATATATAGGTACAGGTACAAGTATGCAGATAATGGTTGACTGAACCATGTACATGAAGGACATCCTAGTAGACTAGTTGTTGCAGTGGTTGGTACTCATGCATTCTGGTAGATGGTTGTTCATTTATATGGACGTCAACATATTCTATTTGATCATGTTTGTAAACACCAAGACCACAATTAGACTTTGCTGATTGAGATCGAGACATGTAGTCATTAGATGGGGGACTTGGAAATATAATTCCTACTTGTCTTTGGCGTGTTCATCAATTCTAGAATGATTCTATTCATATTAGTTAAGAGTTGGTTGAGGTGTAGTTGGTTGAGAGATTCTCTTCAACTAGTTAGCTTCCTAGATTGGTGTATGGTTGAGATATTCACTCAACCAAAAGATTGTATCTCCAAAATAAATTAGCTATCTGGAAACATAATTTCTTATATTTATATTGTATTATTATTTAATATAAATATACAATTTTAAAAATCTTTATATTATTAATAACTAAATTAAAATTATGAAAACTCTATTCCAAAAAAAACACATCTATCAACATAATACTTTTTAAAATAAAAATACACTATTCCTCAAATCCCTCGTTTCAATAATTACAAAAATCCATAATCTTCCCACCTCCATTGAGAAACATCATTAATGCCATTCCATTCTTCAATCCTATTTACGCCTACAACCTTTACTTTTTTTTCAAAATTATGAGCTTTCTTTGCGAAGCTAGATTTTTTAGATGTCTCTCACACAGAGTGTCCATGGTTGCCAAAGCGATGAATGGAAACTTTCTTAAACTGAATTTGTGATTGTATTTCAAAGATTAAATTGTGTCATAGTTGCCAAAGTGATTAATCTTTGCCTTAATTCTTGACATAAAGCTGTACTTTTAACCATTCCTAATGAGTGATCACGGTTTCCTTTACTTCTTAACACAGAGTAGTATATTTAACTGTTTGCGGTGATGTATTTTTACACATCGTTGTTTTTAGTAAGTCAACCTCACCCAACATTGCCATTAACTTTAATGGTATACATTTAAATATACTTTCATAACTTTTTATATCTAACCAATATTAGGCTTAATAGTAACCTATCATCTTTTTTTGATAAGACAGTCTCATCTTTGCAATTGTGTTATTCAATTTTTCTTCCTTCCGTATTTTTTCCCTTAATTTATAAGTGTAATTATATATATTATATATATATATAATATTTTCCTAATTATATTAAAATAATGCATTTGAATATGTTACATATTTTTTATGATTCGCATATTAAAGATTATAATTATAGGCTTAATTTATATATTTATTTTTGAGAAAATAATTGAGGACTATAGTAAGGTTGTCAGTATCAGGTTAGCCCACATGTATACTCACTTTATTTATTTCGAGAAAATAATTAAAGACTATAGAAAGTTGGTCAGTCCACATGTATACACATGTATACGCACTTAAGAGTTAGAAATTAATATAATACTATTCATATGCACTATGCTACTACAACAATATTTATCAAGGCATTAAAGTTCATCATGTCATTAGCATGGATTTGAACATGGGTGGGGAAGATAACAACCACTCAACTCAACCACCCTAAATAACCCTAATTGACAAAAGATTTGCGTAATTTTTTAAAGCATAGTTTTACTCATAAATGTTTGACTTCTTATTTTTGTAATCTTTTTAGTGAATTTTGCTAGAGATTTAACAAAATAAATAAATTAGTTTTAAGTTTGGGTTTTTAATGTTTCATGAATTTTTAAAGACGTTAAATCCATTTATACATTCAAAAATGTATTTTAAATAATAAGAAATCACAATCTCATTCAAAATTATATCACCTAATTTCAACTAAAAACACTAATTTCCATTGAAGATATCCATATGTATTCCCCATAAATCACGATGTTACGCAGCTTTTGTTTTAATTTTGAGGAAATGATACACTCTTAAACCCTTGTTTCGATGTTGGTGGAAGGATACACTCTTCAACTCTTCTATATCATTAACCTCAATACTTTAGAGCCGATAAACATGTCTTAGTGTTTTGACAACATTATCTCCTCCTCATTTTCAACAAGGTGTGTTGTATCTTTGGTTCAAAGATGATTGTTTGCCTAATATGCACTTGCTACATGGTGGTCTCAATTTAAAATTGAATTTTCGTTGTTTGAATTTTCATTTAAAGTTATCAAAATCGTGTAATATGTGTTCATATGTGAGATGTTATTATGAACATTGTGTGAGGCCCGTGCACTTGTAGGATGTTGTCACTAAGATTGTGTAAGACTTTGTCGAGTCTGAATTCCACATGAAATAGTTTCTATCCCCCATAAATGACTAACACCCTTAGGCCCACCCCATGAAATCTGAATTAATGCCTTGATAAAGACCAAGCCCCACACAAACCAATAAGTATACAAATTATAAATATTTATCTTTATTATTAGTATTATATATATGAGTATACATCATAAAATCAATTATAATATATATTATATATATATATATATATATATATATAATATATATATATATATTATATATATATATTATATCTTAGAAACTAGAATGAGCCCTAGAGGCGAGATGGAGGTGAATGATGCATGCGAGAAGGTGAAGTATGTGACGGAAATAACTCTTTTATGTCGGTCTCTCAAAGCACCAGAGATCAGAGAGGTAAACATCACCAGATGGAAGAAGGGGAATCTAATGGTGTGGGCTTGGGCTTTGACAGAGTAGTGCATCGACCATGGGGAGGTGTCTCTCGAATAAGGACCTGAAGGGAAGATCCAGAGTCATGTCCCTATGCCGTATGGGTTAGGGCACAAAGGGATCCTCTTTCGAATATTTCTGATCATTAGATATGAACCTCTGTTTGTCTGCGAAGAGATGGGGATAATATCCCTTTTACTGATATATTGTCTAGGACCATATCTGCATTAGCAACACTGCGAAAAAGCTCCTCTTTCAGTGTTATTTACGGGGATATTGATGCATGTGTAACCATACCTGTTGGAAGTTTACATCGCAATATTGGGGATGCCCATATTTTCGATGCTAAGGCTAGATCTGTTCCGATCTTGCGGGAAGGTCATCCAACATTTTCAAGGACTTGCTGTTATATGTCAGATCTGCACTCGCAATGAAGTAATGAAACAACTTATATGTCAGATCTGCATTTGTAGTGTGACCGTTCATGAGAGAAGCTTATGTAAATTTTCATTCTTTTATTAATAAATTGCGTGAAGTGGCCGCGTTGGCTTAGGCCATGGACTATTTCCCTCTTTGATGGTTTTAACCACATCAAGAATACTGGTGTGTTGATTTGTGATTTGTTTGTGAGCGATGTCCTTTGGTGTTCAATATGAGGATCTTACCCTGTAAATTCCTACATGGTATCAGAGCCTGAGATAGAACACCAAAGGACACCACTCACAAACAGATCACAGATCAATACACCAGTATTCTTGACGTGGTTAAAACCCTCAAAGAGGGAAACGGTCCACGCCCTGAGCCAATGTGGCCACTTCAGGCAATTTATTAATAAAAGAATGAAAATTTGCATAAGCTTCTCTCATGAACGGTCACCCTACAACTGACCCTCCATGCTCTTTAAATAGAGATCATGGACCAATTGGGTGTTAAGCCATAGATCAAGTGTCGTAAGACCGAGGATAGAATGAACCGTCGAATCACTTCATGTCTAGAACATATCGTGATCGTCAGATTGTAAGTTACAATTGTACATAGTAAAGAAACACACTTTACCTAACTCTACACTAGACCAAGTTATACTTAACTATTTCCTATGTGTCGGAATATCCTAACTATTTCCACTGTCTACAACGAATTCCACCAGCGAGGTAATGTATGATTTATATATTAGATTACCACAACGGATCTAGGTTCTCCACACAATTTATGTGCATCTAATACTAGTCAAGGCGGAGGATTGGGAACTATATTGAGGATTTCTTAACACCATTCTTTGAATTTGTCCTCAAATAATTTTGACCAAAAGGTAGTAATGAAATTGCAGTCACAGAATATGCCTGCCAAGTAGTCTACACTACAAGATCCAAAAATGTCATCTGACACTAAACCAGATTTCGATAGTTGAATTTCCCAGGATTAGGATAATCAAAACCTCTTCCATTTTTTTCTAAAACTCCCAATGGTAAATCTGTATTAGTATGGGTGCAGGTTTCAGACAAGTTTTTTCAATTGAATCAAAATATCATGCAAAATCTTGGATATCCATCATATCTACAAAATTTGATATGTGGTGGCAGATCCACGCAAGATAATCAGAATCTTCTTTTTGCGCCCACCATCATCCTAAATATGAGATTGAGAGGTGGAGTAGCGGGATCAAGTAAATCAAAGGGAGCTGGAGGAGTTGCAGGCCCTAGCTTACCAAAAGGTATAGCACCAAATCAGGAACACATCAATGGTGGACACTCCTACAAAAACATCGTACACGGAAAATCATCAGATACAACTCACATAGAACAAACACACAATACTCCCAGTCCATACATAATGGAGAAAATGAATCAAGCCCTAGAACTGAACATAGACATCACAAAAATAAATGAACTCTGCACTACATATGAAGCACAAGCCATCATCTGTAGTTTTAACAGTTTTTGGCCAAAACCAATGGATCTCTTTCATTGGATATTCACAAATTGGACAACAAATTATGAAATACACCTTTGCTCCAAAGGTTTATTCATTGTAAAGTTTGCATCATCAGAGGATCGAGAAATTATTCTTTATGAAGGCCCACTATTTTGGGAATCGACGAGACTTTTCATTACCCCATGGTTCCCAAATTTTGATGCAAACACCATGATTGTATCTAGAATGTCGGTTTGGGTTAGGATGCATAACCTACCCTACATTTCTAGCATAACCAAGAGTTATAAGGCATTGAGACTATCTGAGGATGATACATAAAAACAAGCACATAAAGAATGGAGGAAAATTTTTATACATTTGCACGAATATGCATGGAAATGGATTTTAGTAAAGGCCTGCCAAATCGCATACAATTTTGCCTAATAAGCATAACTGGACTCAATTATTAGATTTCGATAACACAACTCTTAGATGCTAAATATGCAGAAAAATAGGACATCTAAAAAACACATGCCTTGAAGCCAATAAAGATTCACAAAGGAAAAAGAAACTAGGGAAGTAGCCAAAAGGTGACAATTTCCCCCAAATGATCTAGATGAGGAAGAGGGCGAAGCAAACGCACCCATTCCCAATATGGAAACATAGAAATCGCAATAAAAAGAAGCAAAGGGGGGAGTATCACAAGAACCAACCAATTTACAGGTTACTACAGCACAACTAGCGAGCATACTAGAAGAAAAGGATTCTAGTGGATACAAACGTCATCATGCATCAGACAATTCTGATTCAGACAAGGAAATTTCAAGAATAGAAGAAGGAAACTAGCTTGCCATTGTTACCACCACGCTATCTCAAGGAGAATGATGAAAGGTTGAAAAAAAATGGAGAAAAGTTTAATATTTTCTCTTCATCTATTTTTAGTTGATTAATTTGTATTAACTTATGATCATCAATGTTTGGCTGGATGATGCAATGCTTTCAAGCATTTGCAACATGTAATTTTGTTTTCATTAATAAAATTACGATTTTTCCTTGGGAAAGTGTATATATATATATATATATATATATATATATATATATATATATATATATATATATATATATATATATCATATATATAATGGTGGTTAACATCCACTAAGACCAATATAATCTATTGGACCTTAGGAAAGTGAGAGGTTAATTGAGATTGTTTAACATTTTATTTCTATGATCGAAAAGAAGGAAAATAAGTGTACTTGGTTCAATGTGCTTTAGCTGACTTCACAAGTCAAGAAGGTTGGTAGTGTGGCAAAGAGTTTGAAAATTAGAACGGATCTAAGTAAGAGCTAGGAAATCTAAGAGAAAGTGTTTTTCATCTTCAATCCTCTTAGTATCACGAAGGTGACAACCTCTTTCTTCCCAAGGTGTCTTGGGAATACACCAATGCCTTGTTTCACTTTGAAGCTCATGAGAATTAGTCTTAATCTTGGGAATGTTCATTTTATTCTTAGCACTAGTCAAGATAGAAAGATAATATTGGTTTTAGAGATTGGGATTGATCACCTCCTTATAATATCTTAGCTTCCATTTTCCCTCTAACTCCTTGTCGTCCCACAACTTATCCTTAAATTTGGAAGTAATAATATTTTTAATATTTCCTTTATTTTTCAAGTTGATCTCCTCCTTTAGCCCCCAATGGTCTAGCCAAGATTTGGCATCCTTATGCCAACCTCGCTCGAGCTGGAGGTGGGGGTTTTAGCTTGAGTTAGAAGCAATTTTAGGATACCTCTTGGCTTCCATGTTGTATAGCTTCTTCTTATACATGAGATGCCGAATCATAACCATGATTTAAATGGGGCAAAGGATAGATTCAATCTAGAGGATAGGGTAGGGAGTATTTACTTTAACCCTGATGTTGTAGGTTATAAATTTGTTTTGGATCAACTCAATATTCCTCCATAATTCTCTAGATATTCTGCAACTCCAAACCTCACATCCATATAAGATAATAGGGTTGACGAGAGTCTCAAAGAGGAACCTTTTTTTTACTCCATGACCAAAGATATGTCAAATTACAATTGTTATCAAGCCCATAATAACCTTTCCACCCTCAAATAATCCTTTTCTCAATGTTGTAATTCCAATTGAGCTGATGATGAATGTCGATTCTCAAATATTTGTATGAAGAAACTTTCTACAACTAGTTAAAATCATAAATGAAATTACGATAGTTGATATTTTTGGATTTAATTATCATGACTTTAGCCTTGTCGGTATGAATAGTCATACCCATCTTAGAGTAGTAATCTTGGAGGATTATGATATGCTTGTTGAGATAGTTATGGATCTTACCTAAAAGAATGATATCATCACCATAAATGAGAAGAATAATGACTATACTAGTGAGTTTGGGGCTATCACATCCTGCAACTTCTAGAAACTCTTCTAGCTTATCAAAGTAAATGCCAAAAAGGGTAGGGGATAAGGGACGTCCTTATTTAACTATGTTATTGCATGTAATTTCTTATGTCCAACCCTTGGTCGTCCTGAGCTTGAAAATAACATTCTCGTAAAGCCTAGTCACAAAAACCCTTAGATTTGGAGGAACCATGATCTCTTCCAACCTCTTCCATAGCTTATCTCGAGGAACATTGTCAAAATATTTAATAAAGTCAACAAAACAACAGAATATATCATTATTATTATTGCAGAATTCCTCTGTAATAATCCTAAGAGTAACAATATGGTCTATAGTTGAGTGATGTCTCCTAAATCTAGCTTGATCTTTAGCTCTTTTACCATGACTTTTAAACAAAATTCCAATCTTATTTTCCAAAATGAGTGCTAGCTTGGATAAAATGTGATTAATCATAATAGTCTTCTAGATAGAGGGAATTTTTTTATTCCCGCTCTTAAAGATATGCATGATAAGGATTTGCGTCCAGGTCTTAGGGAAGCCTTGTTTAACTACCATATTTAGGAGTTTGCGTATATGAGGGATGAGAATAAACCTTCTTATTTTCCAAATTTCAACTTTATAGCCTTCATTATCCCTAGCTTTCCCACTAGAAAGTTGCTTAATCCCAAATTCTACATCTTCTAAAGAGAAGATATCCTCCTCTATAGGGGTGTTAAAGATGGTGCCCATGGAATTACGAAGATCATAAATATTTTTAAGATAGATATTCCCATGAATATTTAGGGGGGTTGAATGATTTTCTTTCGTTTTACAAACAATAACTTTCCTCCAAAACTTTTGGGGCTAAACTTTAGAAAGGTGAAGAAGATGGTCTTGCCTCCCATTTATATAAGATATTTTATTTCTTTTGGTCAAAGTTTTGTACATACTCATTTTTTCAGTATTTACAATTTCGTTAGGAGCATCTCTAATCGCTTTCTTGGAAATTTTACAATCATTATCATATTAAGGGTTGGAAGTTCTATTATTTTTTTATTAAGACACCTCGGTAGAGAACATGATAATGACATTGGAAAGGAATGTAGTAAATTTGTGGTAGATCAATGTTATCATTATATGTTAATAAATCTAAATCTCTATTTAAATAATTTAAAAATATATCAATTTTACTTTTGTCAAAATGAATGTTCCTCTGACTCTCGTAATTCTCTTGCATGTGGCTGGTGTGAATGCCAAGGTTTAGAGTTAAGGTTAGAGGTTTATCGTTAGAGACAAGCTCGTGGTAGTTTATGAGGTCAAAATTTACAATGCAGTTGAGAACATGGATATCAGATATCACATCATGCAAAACATTACTTCCAAGCCCGTGAATACAAGTAATCTAGCTGGAGGTTGGCCACTTATTAATTTCATTACAAATTAAAAAATTTTGGCAACCACAAAGATTGATTAGCTCGATATCGAATAAGTTCTTGGTTGTGTCTTCATAATTTCTCTTGAATCTATTAGCTAAGTCAAATTCCACATATATCAATAGGGGATTAGGGTGAGAGTTATTACTTAGGAGAGTATTTTGGTTAGTAGCGGCTCTAACATTGATTTCCCCTAACAAGAGGACATTACCTTCATTCGTTTAACTATGAATATCTAGTTCTAAGGTATTGAAGGGGAAACCCTTATCTCGGTTGTATTTTTTATAGGAGTTTGAGTTGATAGGAGCAATATAACAATTTGTGAGATGAATCCTATTGGTGTTGGAGTAGAAAAAATTGATCCAAATGTACTGATTAAGGGGGTCATTCTTATGAAACTGAATGTGAGGAGAAATACAAATTTTTATATAACATGCTATTCCACCAAGACTTTGCGAGAGGATTTCTTGTTCCAGACAAACCAAATAGTGAATCCATCTATATGGGGGACCTTGGATTCACCATGCTCCCAAGTTTCAATTAAGAAAATAAGGACAAGATCATTTAGGATCCAATTTAAAATAGGATGTTTATGATATGGAAAATGACGATAGTTCTAGAAGAGGATCCAGAGTGTTCTTAATTCCTATTTATAACATATAACATATTATCAATTTATATGTCTTCAAAGTCTATATAGTTTTCAAATTTTTATTTTTATTTTTGGGGACAATATAGCTATATTTGACTTGATTTGTGGAATTTTTGCAATATAAATGTATATTATGAAGCAGAGCTATCATAAGAATAGTTTGGTATATTTATATTATGGATGTATGGGATGGATTAGATATATTGGAAGATAATACTATGTAACATGTTTTTTGTTTTAATAAAAATATCAATGCTTTTTCATTCCTAGAAAAAATAAAAAATAAAAATCTCAATTTTTGATTTGTGTATACTACTATCAATATTATTGAATATTCTCAGTGGGTGAAATCCCTACCATCCACCTCATAATTATACTTGGAAATATAATTCCTACTTCTCTTTGGTGTGTTCATCAATTCTAGAATGAGTTCGTTCCTATTAGCTATGAGTTTGTTGAGGTCTAGTTGGTTGAGAGATTCTCTCCAACTAGTTATCTTCCTAGATTGGTGTATGATTGAGATATTCACTCAACCAAGAGATTGTATGTCCAAGACATAATAGCTATCTTGAGAAATAGTTTCTTATATTTATATTGTATTATTATTTGATGTGAATATACAATTCGAAGTGCATTAAAAAAACTTTGTTGGTATCAGAGCCTGTATGGCCTTGGGCCTTGGCCCCTCCTGGGTAGAGGGAAACAAGAGAGTATATGTATTTTTTTGTAATAGTGTGTTAATTGTCTTTTAATCTTGCTCATCAGACTTGTTTTCTATAGACTTTAAATTAGCAATGGAAAACAACAATTTTTTGATCGCTTGAGCTGATCACTGGCAAGGAAAGGAGATTTGAACCTGAAAATTGCATTGGGTGTTGTATACCTATGCGGATGCATTGAAGGAAAACCCTAGTATGGAAAATTGGCTGTTGTGTTACGTCTTATGCGTAGAGGAGAGTCGATCTGAGCGTGGACAAGCATTGCTGATTTGTGAGTGGTTATTGGAGTGTTAGAGAGACAATTTATGTGATGTTGATAAAGAGTGGTGGTGTGTAAGAACTGCTAGCGTAAAGATCGTTGAATGAACCAAGAGATTGAATTTGGTTCAAGGAGGTCGAGATTCGAAAAGTGCGTTGGTGTTGTGTGAAGCACAGGGACGTGTGGCGATAATAGTCTTGACTTCTAGCATGGTGGATTTGTTTATCCCGCAATTTAGAGGACTGATTTGATAATTGTATAATGCAGAGAGCACTGGTTACGGAAAGTGGCGTTGAGCTACTGTGGAGCTTCAGAATTTGAGCTAGAGTTTGGTTGTAGACAAAAGACAAGGAGCTTGTGCATTATTAAAATATTTCTTAGTATCTTTCTTGGTATCAAAATATTGTACTTGTAGGAGGTGATGTTGCAGGGTTAGCCACTTGCATTGTCCTCAAGAGGCAAGTGTTCGAGCTCACTGATTCTCTTTGAACTATTGGTGTTGTGTTTTCAAAGCTTAACTTCTTGTTGAGTAGACAGAGTGTGGGCAACATCTTTGTGTGAGCGCTGCCTCACCATTTCAAATTATTTATGTGGCACAACTACAAAGAACTGCACAAAATCTTGCTAGATTGCATATGAGGACAAGCAATTATCAGTTATTAGCTTGGAGGATGAAGGTGATGATGATATTCAATTTTGGAATGTAGATGGCTTCAGTGATAGTTGTACTGACCCTAAGTGTGAAATTCATGCTGAGACACAATGGATCAAAAGCATTGATTTTAAGAGTACTCCTGAAATGTTGCATGGACTTCTAGTTTGTTCTAGATGTAGTAGAAGGGTCTGTAGAGTGTGCAGAGCACGAAAGGGAAGTGTTTTACTACGCGATGCAGTCCTTGTGCAGGTCAGGGTGGAACTATTCATGGAGGTTTTGCTTACCATTTGTCAGTTGCAGATAAAGTCCTTTGCAAAAGATGTTGTCCACAAAAGGTTCTTGATGCTCTTCTTCTAGACCATGTCAAAGTTCTCAGTTCCTGGCATCAAATATCCCGTGTGAAGTGTTCAACTTTAAAATTTTTACAACAATTGGTAGGATGTAGCTCAAACGATTTTGGTACAGAGCTTGGTAAAAGGGATGGGAGCCTGGAAGGACATGGAAGATCTGAAAGTGGATTGAAGACTTTGTTTACAGGGGAGTTTTCACTTACAAAATTTCCATATGGAGGTTTATTATATCTGGTTGAGACAATAGAAGGATCAGAACTAGCACTTTCCTTGCTTTCTCCTATTGGTATTGGTTCAACCATGCCATATTGGAGGGAACCACCAAGGGCTACCAGTGTGGAGTTTGTTATTGTTCTTGCGACTACATCTGTTGTATCTGGCATTGCTTACTTGTTATCTCATGTGGCTATACAACATTAGACCCTCCTATTGTTCAACCACGGTGCAATGATCTGGTCATGGAAGAAGAACACACTCTTATAAGAAAATGGGATGTTCGGTCAACACTTGTATCCTCTTCACATTTGTATGGACCAACGAATATAGACAAAAAGGGCAGTGCTCCCCGACATTATGTCATGCAAAAGAGAATTAATTTTCCATTGTTTAAAGTTTTTAGAAAGTGTTATGTAATTGATGTAATTCTGGTTGAAAGAATATAGTGGCATTAGTCTAGCCAACTATTTCCATGAGTTTGAGTCTCTTTTGGAATTGGTCATTCCAACAATAGATAAAATTCTTTGACGAAATTATTGACTACTAGAAATGATGATGACATGACAGTGAAAATGGCATTAGAGAATAGAGGTTGGAGAAGCATTAGAGATTAAAGGATGATGGACAACAAAATGAAAGTTTGTGTGAGTTAGTGTGACATTGTGAGATAGACTCACTAACATGTTGTATTATGAGTCACACATCTTAATTGTAAGCAAGTATATGGTGTTTTGTAGTGGTCTTTGTAAAGTATGTACCTGGTAACTCCATGAGTTGGGAGTGTTTAATGTAAGCCTGATGAGGCGTGTGTATCCTCATAAAGTTCATGGTAAACTTAAAACCACTTTGGAAGCGCAGGTTTGTGGTAAGTTGGAAACCACTTTGCAGTGTCGGTTTGTGGTAAGCCAGAAACCACATGTGAGAAGGTAGTGGACATGGATTCTTGTAGCATGGTTTAGGGTCAGCCGACAAAACCTTGGGCATGGTTTAGGGTCAACTGATAAAACCCAGAGCATGGTTATGGGTAATTCGAGAAAACCGATGATGATGATGTTGGATGGGGATTTATAGGTACAAGTATGTAGATAATGGTCGACTGGACCATGTACACAAAGGAAATCCTAGTAGATTGGCGGTTGCAGCGGCTGGTACTCATGCATTCTGGTAGATGGTTGTTCATTTATATGGACATCGACATATTTTGTTTGATCATGTTTGTAAACACTAGGACCATAGTTAGACTTTGCTGATTGAGATTGAGACAAGTTGTCATTAAAGGGGGGACTTGGAAATATAATTCCTACTTGTCTTTGACGTGTTCATCAATTCTAGAATGAGTATGTTCCTATTAGTTAGGAGCTGTTGAGGTCTATTTGGTTGAGAGATTCTCTCCAACTAGTTAGCTTCCAAGATTGGTGTGTGGTTGAGATATTCACTCAACCAAGAGATTGTATATCCAAAATAGATTAGCTATCTCGAGAAATAATTTCTTATATCTATATTGTATTATTATTGGATGTAAATATACAATTCTTATTGGATGTGAATATACAATTCTGAATACATTTAGAAAATCTTTATATTATTAATAACTAAATTAAAATTATAAAACTCCATTCCAAAATAAACACATCTATCAACATAATACTTTTTAAAATAAAAATACACTATCAATCAAATACCCCATTTCAATAATTACAAAAATCCATAATCTTATGTGACACCTGCATTGAGAAACATCATTACAAAAATCCACAACCTTCCATAAATCATAAGATGACACCTCCATTGTGAAACATCAGTAATGCCATTCCATTCTTCAATCCGATTTACGCCTACAACATTTACTTTTTTTCAAAATTATGAGCTTTTCTGCGAAGCTAGATTTTTTAGATGTCTCGCACACATAGGGTGTCCATGGTGGCCAAAGCGATGAATGGAAACTTTCTTAAACTAAATTTGTGATTGTATTTTACAGATTAAATTGTGCCATAGTTGCCAAAGTGATTAAACTTTGCCTTAATTCTTGAGATAAAGTTGTACTTTTAGCCATTCCTGATGAGTGATCACGGTTTCCTTTACTTCTTAACACAGAGTAGTAGATTTAACTGTTTGCGGTGATGATTTTTTACACATCGTTGTTTTTAGTAAGTCAACCTCACCAAACAGTGCCATTAACTTTAATGGTATACATTTATATATACTTTTTTAACCTTTTATATTTAACTAATTTTAGGCTTAATAGTAACATATTATCTTTTTTGATAAGACAATCTCATCTTTCTAATTTTGTTATTTAAATTTTATTCTTTCAGTATTTTTTCTCTTTAGTTACTTACATATATTAAAACAAATATTATATAGTAACGAATATTACCTCTTAATTTAAATATAGTTAATTGAAGTAAAAAACAATAAATAACTAAAAATTACGTATCTCTTTATATAAATATTTGTAATCTTTTATTATTAATATATTTATTTTTAAAATAATTAAAAATAATCTTTTTAATTTCTATAAATTTATTATAGCTCAAATTTAATTAAATAATCTTTATATAATTAATTTTTCAATTATAAATATTTTATATATGATTAAAGCATATTTTGAATGCTTTTTAATAAATGTTTATTAAGTAGTTAATTTTTTGATATTTATTTCAAAAATATAAAAAATATATTTTTACTTTTAAAACAAATTAATATTTCTTATTAAAAAATAAATTTAAATTAGAAATAAAATTTATCACCTAACAACTTGTCATTCTACTCCATATATATATATAGATATATAATCAATAAATCTTTTATGTATGAATAAAGCACAAACATGTATTGGTAAGTGTGTACATAGGAGAGTACAAATGAAATCATGTATTGGCCACCCGTTTGCGTTAAATGTTGTCCAAAATTTAAATAAAGTTTTCAACACCATCCACGCAACATTCACTGTTCTATCCATTATTAACTTCAACTTAGAAAAGTAAAGGTTAACCGACATATAACAAAATTCTGATTAGAGACCTATTTCACTTGTCAGATGAGTCCACCGGGGTTGGGGTTTTCGCACTGGACCCCAGGATTTTGCTCCTCTTCATGTCCTGTATGCTTTGCTCGATCCTGTTCAGTGCAAAATTGTTTATGTACACTTGTATCTAGACTGCAACAATTTCTCTATGAAGATCCTTCATGCTGGCTCCATTGTTTGGGCCACTCCTGTACCTCTTGTTCCTTGCATAGTGTCATTGCTCGGGCTACTATGTTCTTCGTAACCCAATATTTCTAGATTATTTGCTGAAACAACGTGTGTCGGCCTCTGGTGTTCCTTGGATCTTTCACCATAGTTTTCCATTCTTCTGTCTCTATATCCTGATTGGTTATGTTGTCATTAAGCTCCCTCTCCCACTTTGCAATTTGAGCTCTTACCTCCAACGGGTTATCAACCATATAGGCGTTTATGAGGGTCTGCATGTGTTCCTTCTCAGTCCTTCTGCCTCTTTTGTTTGGACCTCTGCTGGAGGTTTCTTCCCCCCTTGTCCTTTTCCCTGCCTTCCCTGCTCCTCTGGTTGCTCTTTTACCCCCCGCTTTTCCCTCTTTTGCCATACTGTCTTCATTCCTGCGTTTTTTTACTTTTCCTGAGCAGCTCGCCAGTACCGGCTTGCTTGTTGGAGCACAATATAGGATCCAGACCTCCAGATGGTGCTGCACCTTGGTTTTTTTAATACCTAAAATATTAACAAAAGAAATTTCTTTATCAGTCAGAATTCGTTTACACAGAGTGGTCTTAATTTTCTCTACCCCGGGCTTGTCCACTCGCTATGAACTTGGAGACTTGGGGTTGCCCTCCTTCTCCCCTTGTTTCCCCCCACCTTCCCTGGGACTAACAGGCTTTGGTCTCTCGATTCCTTCCCTCTCTACTTATCCGCTCCCCAGCAAACAGGAACATGCGGGTCAGCATTTGCAGTTCTATAAGAGTCACAATTTTGGGTTTCCTTATCAGCATTCAGGGTCACGTTTGAGGTTCCGGTCCAGGACTCTCTCCTCTTAGGTGCCCTCACCCGGATTTTACCCCTGGTTATCCCATGAGGCCCGCAGCCGTTAGCTGGGTTTGGGCTCAGATCAAGTCAGGCTAACCACAACCTTGTTGCTTTGTCCATGATTGTTCCGGGCTCCCTACCTCTAATAATTCTTCCTTCCTTCCCATGCCTCAGGTACCACTTGGCCGAAGCAGCAGGCTTCCTACGCTCTCCACTTCTCCCTTGCCATACCCCGATCAGGGTTTTCTCCCTTCTCCTTCTCGTTTTCTAGAATCTCCTCTAGCCTTCTAATCCCTTCCATTTGTCTTAACTCTTCTCCCCTTATATGCAGGTTTCTACCTGCTTTCCCTCACCCACAGATGGCGAGATTATCTACTGCCACGTAACCCATCCTGCGAACATGTGTCGGGATAATGTAGCCAATATGTCTAATTAGATTTCCAACCTCTTAGACGAGCCTTGTCATCCTCCAACTTTGGCTTATTTTCTCCCGTGATGTTCCTTGTTGGAGTTTTTTCACCATGTTTATTGCCAGTTTCGAGTCTCCTTCCACCTCCATCCTCTGAAACCTTTCCCTTGTTGTGATTTCCAATCCCCACTTCAATTCCTAGATCTATGCTTCATTGTTGCTCGCAGTGCCACAATCCATGGAAACAGGCGAATCGTATTACCTTTGTCATCTCTGAACACTCCTCCAGTCCCCGACGCCCCTGGATTCTCTTTCGTAGCTCCATTGAAGTTGATTTTAATGAAATCTTTCTAAGGTCGTGTGAAATTGTTCGTAGTCTCACAAGGGAGGGGATGTTGTTTCCACGTGGTGGGGCTCAGCATGCTTGGCTTCAAGCTTAATCCCATCATTATTCGTTCTTCCTATGGATTTGTTTCCCAGTCCTCTACATACCATTTCTTGACAATTATTGTTTCTCTTATGTTCTGGAGTATCATTTTCCATCGTTCTACTTCTGATCTTTTTTCTTCTTTGAATATCCTTCTATTTCTTTCCTTCTAGATTGCCCATAATATGAAACCTAATGATATTCTCCAGGCACGATTTAGAATGGGGTTTTGGTAAGGATTTCTTCTCCAATTTTCCATTTTTGCTTTCACACTATATTGGTTCATGTCAATGACTCCAAAGAGTCGTTCATGGTTTCTCCATAGGTTTTCACTGTATCTACAGGCATTGGTCAGGTGTTCCAATGTTTTCGCTTGTTCAGAACAGATACTGCAGATCGAGGGTCCCTACAGGCTATTGGGTTGTGTTA
The DNA here is from genome assembly GCA_000404065.3 of Pinus taeda. NCBI lineage: Eukaryota > Viridiplantae > Streptophyta > Pinopsida > Pinales > Pinaceae > Pinus > Pinus taeda. Next base: position 164,366 of record APFE031503336.1, on the reverse strand, counting down.
TATTCTTTCCACGACTAACCCACACAGTGAACCGGGGGGTTAGAGAGGGGGCGGCAGCCCCCCTTGTCTGGGGGGTTTGAGGGGCGCGGGTAGCCCCCCTCTACGGGGTTTGGGGCAGCGCCCCAGGAATTTTTTTTTTTGGACCCTATATTAGGTTGGGCGAATCTACCTATGGTTTTTTGGTCCATGGTTTTGGACGCGACGATTTTCGGTCCATGGTATTGGATGCTTCGACATGTATAAATATGTATTGTAACATTGAAAGGAATATAATGAAATATCAAGCTGGTAGTCTCGGTTTTGGGATCCAGGGGAAAATATCTGTATATATGTGTTTTATGTGTTATGCTCTCGCATTGTTTATTTTTCCGTGATTTAGAATTTGTATGCAGGTAATTTCTGTACCGGGTTAAAACCTACACATACCTTTTTTCTAAAGTTGGTCCCAAGTAAGTGCTTTCCCATGTCAGAATATCCACAACAAGAAAGTGATTTTCAACCATGACTTTTCTTGCAGATGATAGCCCTCTTTAATCATAAACATCTCTTTGATTTTATAACCCCCATCTTACTATGTCCGGTCCTTCCACTATTGCAATACTCCAGGTTTCCATCTCTTTCTCATAAACCTCCCATTGGGTGGTTTCTGGAGCACCTGGCCAATCTTGTTTATGTTTCCATTTTCTCCATTATTCTCCTGGGTCGAAGCTCCAAATTTTTTTTGTTGTCTTGTCTACATGGTTATTTGTATATTGACATACTACTCCTAGCTCAGGTCTGCTGTTGAGTTTTTCTCTCTGTTGTCATGCCTCTTCCCAGAATTTTGTTTGTCTCCTCCCCTTATTTCGAAGAAGCTATGGGTTCTTATCATATCTCTATTTTCTGAGGCTAATTTCTAAATGGCTGATCCCTTAATATTTTCCTGGACTCTCAGTCTTCCTTCAATCGAGCTTGGCATTCCATATTTTCTCCCCCATATTTCCTTCCATAGATCTGCTCCTCCCTGTATCCATCTCCACCAGAGCTTTGTCCCCATGACCTAATTGAGAGTACGGGTCTCTGAGACCTAATCCACCTTCTTTTAGGGTTTTGCTGAGCCAATTCCATGATAGCAGGGCCCACATTTTTTTTGTTATGGGCCCTTGCCACAAAAACTTTTTGAAAATGTCAATCGTCCTTTGGAAAATTGTTTTAGGCGTAGCTTGGCTAGATAATTGATAAATCGGGAACGATTGGAGCACTGCTCTTAGTAGTATAACATGACTTGGCATATTCAGTGATCTGAATGTCTAATTCTGTATTCTCCCTTGGATATTTACCAACAAGGGTCCCAATTTTCCACTCTAGTTTTTTGATCACTTAATTGTATTCCTAGGTATTTCGCGGGGAGATTACCAATGCAGAATCCCATTATTCTTGCTAGAAAGGCTTGTGATGGGGTTGTCGTATTAAATAAAAAGATATCAGAATTTTCCTTATTTATCTCTGTCCCCGAAGCGCTTGTAAAGTCAGTTAGGATCTCCGTCAGCCCTCTGTCTTCCTTGAGGGTTTCTTGTCCGAACATCATTATATCTTCGACGAACTATTGGTGAGTTAACGGTAAATCATTTCCCCACATTCCGAGGCTTGTATATTGTTCCCTTTGTATTTTCTCTTTTACATACCTTCCTAGTCCTTCCGCAGCCAGTATGAACAAGAACGGGGATATCGGGCCCCCTTGCCTTAGCCCACGGGTTGCATTGAACACCTCTGTGGGCATCCCATTGAGGAGGATTGAAAAAACTGGGGTCGATGTCATCGACATTATCCAGCTTATCCATCTTGCATCAAAGCCAAACGCCTTCAAACTTCCCTGTAAGTACTTCTAGCTCAGGCTGTCATAAGCTTTTGATAAGTCTAATTTTACTAGCATCCCTTTGGTTTTTTTGGTCTTTAATGACTGTATTGCCTCTTGTGCCGTCACAATACCATCCACTATTTTTCTCCCTTTAACAAAACCTATTTGTTCTTGAGAGATTAGACCAGGTAGGATAGGTTTGAGGCAATTCACCATGATTGTAGCCATGATTTTGTAAATTAGATTACAGAGCACTATAGGTCTAAAACATTGCAATTATTTTGAGTGTTCCATTTGGGAATGAGGGCCAGAAAGGTGGAATTCAGGGCCAGATGCATTCTTTTATTATGTCAGGACTCCTCCACTAGTTTCATAATATCATCCCCTATGGATGACCACATATCCTGAAAGAATTCAGTTGTGAACCCGTTTGGGCCTGGTGCTTTGTTTTTCGCCAGACCTTTGATGACTTCTTCTACATCTGACTTAGAGATTTCCCTTAGAAGGGTCATGTTCTGGTCCCTGATCACCAAGTGGGGAATGTGTCGAGTGATTTTGTTTATATTCTCCACCCTATCTAGATTGGGTTCCGTCAGTATCCTTTGAAAATGTTGAACTAACAGGTTCTCCATGTCTTCCTTTTGAGTAAGGCAGTTCCCTTGCTGATCGACTAAGGAGAATATCCTATTTTGCTACCTGTGTTGGATAATGGCTTTATGAAAAAACCTAGAATTCCTTTCCCCTTCCTTTAACCATTGCATTCTTGATTTCTTCTTCCACAATATTTCTTCTTGTTGCCTCCTTTCCTCCAATTTATTTATCAAATGTCCTTCTTCCTCCACTAGAGAATTAGTTCTACCTTCATTGATGATCTGATGTTGTACTTTCCTCATCTTAGCCTGAATCAATTCCTGCTCCTGTTGAATGTTGCCGAACTCTTCCTTATTCTATTTTTTTAATTTTACCCTTGAGATCTTTGAGACAAAGTTGGAAAGTATGCATTAGATTTCTACCTTCTTTCTCGCTCTCATTCCACCATTCCTTAATTTTCTCAATGAAGGTCGGTTCTCTTAGCTAGAAGGCTTCAAACCTGGAGGGTCTTTTTGAATGTCCTTGTTTCATTTCCACTTCTAGTTTAATAGGCCAATGATCCGAACCTTGGAAAGGTAGGATAGATGCCTCATAGTAAACATCTTTTCTTATGAGATTTTTTGTTGCCAGGAATCTGTTAAGACGAGATGTTATTTGCCTGTTTCCTCCCTGTTTGTTGTTTCACGTATATTTACCATTAATTGTTGGGATATCCACTAGGTGTAGTTTTTTTTTGGATATCCCTAAATTTCTCCATTTTTGGCTCCTCCCTTCGCATTCCTCCTTTTTTCTCCTCCAACAATGTTATCAGGTTGAAGTCACCTGCTAATAACCATAGCTTTTCCTCATGCATTTGGTTTAATTTTTTTATCCTTTGAAGGAAGTTTTCCTTTTCTACTGGGATGTGCAGGCCATAAATTGCAAAGAGCAAGAACCAGTCTTTATTTCCTATGAGGTGGAACTGCCCTATGAGGATACGTTGCATGCCTATCGAGTAGTCTACAGTTACCTCTGCTGGATTCCACAAAATTTCTATCCCTCTTGCGCTTCCTCTTGCATCTATTGCCATACCCTCATACCTCGGTTTCATCTTACTTAGGATTTCGTCTAGCTTCCCTCCTGTGATATTATTTTCATGAAGAAGAATTAATTGGGGTTTCTCTTTTCTCAGTATCTCTGCTAAGTATCTCTATTTTCCTCGGTTGTTTAGGCCTCTTATGTTCCAGGATGTTACTAGCATTGTTTAACTTTATTTAATTATTGGTATACCGCTGAAAGTAGTACCACCCTGTCCCGTGTTCACCAACATTTCTCCCATAATCTGTATGGATTCTTGTAGGTTTCTCTGGCCCCTTTTAATCCTCCATTTTACTTTGTTTTGATACTCATGGGGGTTTTCCTGGTGCATCCCCAGTTTTTCTGCAATCTCGACCTGTTCTTGTCCTTGCTTGGTTTGATACTGTTGGAAAGTCTCTTTGTACAATCTTTTTTGGTCTTCCGGAATAAATCTTTCCTCTAGGTGTCTCCATTCATTCAACAATTTCTTCAGGACCTCCTCTTCCATGCTAAGTTCCTCTCCCTTGCTTGGGTCGATTTCCATTGTGGTGGTTTCCGTCCCAACCCATTCTTCTTTTTCCTCTTTGTCTGCGAGATCTCCTTGGCCTTTCTGCTTGGGTGCTCGTTTGACTTGACTTGAGATGCTCTCTTTTCCTTTATCTTGATAATCCATGGGTTGGATCTTGCTTTCTTCATCTTCTTCCACTTATAATACTTCAAATATGTTTTTAGCACTCGACTGGGCTTGGTATTCTTTTCCTGGGTTATGGGGTTCCTTTGGTTTCCTCCTCTTCGTTTTAACTTCTTGGAACCCTTCCTTGCCGTCCTATGGTTTCTTTTGTTTCTTGTCCTTATTCTTCATCTCCTCCATGATCAGTGGGCATTCCTTAAATAAATGGCCATATTCATGGCACCTTTGACATCTGAAAGGGATATGTTCATAGTCTAAGGTCTGTTGCCAAACCTCTTCATCGTATTCTAGCTCCACAGATTCAGGTATGGGTTCATCTATGTTCATATATACACAGATTCTTGCATACAATGTATATCTGCCTCTTTTTGTCATTTATGCTATTTTGAAAAATTTTCCTATCGTATTCCTAACACCCTCTAATATTTCTGGGTCCCCATAAATCTCACTATTTTGAGAAAATGTAGCAAACCAATAATTTATCGATTTGTTGAAATCTAGTTGAAAATCCAACTAAAATCCCATCTACATTGTGGCTTCTCTTTTATAAAAAATGTGTTTAAAACTATAATTTACATAAAAACTTGTTAAATACCTCAAAAAGAGATTAAAAAAATACAATTAGCTAAAAAACAACTTTATTTCTCTCAGTAACACCAATCAAATATTAAGTTTTCACAATTTCTAAATACATGCTTTGATTAAATTATTCCATGCTTATTGTGAAATTGAAAATAAAACTCATCACCATATAAAATGAATAATTACTATTGACTAAAAACAATGACAAATAAAAAGAAACGTTCTCATCCAAGTCATCTCAGAACCGCATAGATACTTCATTTATTCCATCCAAAATCATTTTTAAAACAAAAATACTCCCTGTCCATATATAAATGACATCTTTCATGAGTAATAACTACTAAATTTCTACAATACTTCTACAAAAATTTCACCTATTAATGGGATTTAGGCAACACAATAGTGGTTGGGCACAAGTGCCTTTGTCAATGCATGTGATATTATTGCACTTGGAGGATAATCATCAGTGTGAAAAGTTTAAGCCATTGTTAGAATCCATGGATCTGCAAATAATAAGATAATAATGATTAATTGAAATCTAAAAATTTAACAAAATCTAAATAAATCAATAAAAATTACAAAGATTGTCAACTTCAACTTCAGTTGCCATTTTCCAAATCTATAATATTTGAGTGCCCACAATAATGGCAAGAGGTCTTTAAGATTTGAAGTAGAATGAAGAATGAGATGTGTATATATAACACAATGGAGAAAATTACACTCAAATTTTGTTTAAATTTTATTAATTTCTTATTATTAGAATTGTTTTTTACTAATTTAATTATATTCATTGAAATTGAAGTTTTATTTTATAGTTGCTGCTGTGAAAATTATAGAAAGGTCAAAGAAAAAAACTAAATTTTTTTTTTGGAAAATGTTTAAAAAATATTTTTTCCTCTTTACATTTTGAAAATGGAAAAGAAAAATCAAAATCAAAAAGTTAAATAAAAAGGAAATAAAACAAAAAACAAAAAAAATAGTAACTAATAGAAAAAAGTCATTTTAAATTGAAATGATTGTGAAAAATTATAATTCATGAAAATAGAAATAATAGAATAAAACTAAAAACAAAAAATAAGTAACTAATAGAAATGGAAGTTACTAAACAACTCATAATAAGACCTCAACCAATCACCTTACAAATAAATAAATTTAAATAATAATAAAAATAACATAAATTGAATTCCTAATGTTAAAATATGGATAAGTTCCATAAATTTTTTGGTTAAAGACAAACTAATACTTAGTCAAACACAAAACTGAATGTTATACCATGCCCGTGGCAGGTATACTAATAGATTTGAATTGATTACACATTTTATATAACTCACTTATGAGAGGATCATAATTATAAGCTTAATTAATTTATTTATTTTCGAGAAAAGAATTGAGGACTATAGTAGGGTTGTCCATATCAGGGAAGCCCACATGTATACTCACTTAAGAGCTAGAAACTAATACAATAATATTCATATGCACTATGCTACCACAACAATATTTATCAATGCATTAAATCTCATCATGTCATTAGCAGGGATTTGAACATGGGTGGGGAAGATAACAACCACTCAACCCAACCACCCTAAATAACTCTAATTGAAAAAACATTTGGGTAATATTTTTAAGCATAGTTTTACTCATAAATGTTTGACTTCTTATTTTCATTATCTTTTTAGTGAATTTTGCTAGAAATAAAAAAAAAAAGTTTGGTTTTTAATGTTTCAAGAAATTTTAAAGATGTTAAATCCATTTATACATTCAAAAATGTATTTTTAATAACAAGAAATCACAATCTCATCCAAAATTATATCACCTAATTTCAACTAAAAACATTAATTCCCATTGAAGATATCCATATGCATTCCCCATAAATCACGACAGTAAGCATCTTTTGTTTTAATTTTGAGGAAAAGATCCACTCTTAAATCCTTGTATGTTGGTGGACGATACACTCTTCAACCCTTATATATCATTTACATTAATACTTTAGACCTCAAAAACATGTCTGAGTGTTTTGACAACATTATCTCCTCCTCATTTTCAACAAGGTGTGTTGCATCTTTGTTTCAAAGATGATTGTTTTCCTAATAAGGCAATATATTTTATTTATTTAATTAATTAATTAATTTTTATTTAATTTATTAATTTTTATTTTTTATTTTTTTCCTTTGGAAAAAATGTAATTTTCATTGAGATATAAAAATTACATGCTGTATATGCAAGAGCATATGCTATGTGAGGCTATGCCTGTCAGTTATAAAAAAGGAGCAAGAAAAATTTTCCTTTCTTCCACGCAGGGAGGCTTTCAACTTTAGATAATCATTTGTTGTTCTTGTCAAAAAAGAAAAACTGGCTTAAGGTTGCCAGTTTTATAATCTGTCAAAAAAGTTCTTGAAGTAGCTAGAAAATAAATAGAACATATGAATATTAACCTGCGGAAGACTTGTGAATAGAAAAAGAACAAAAAACTAAGCTCCCTGAGAGCTTTCTGCATCATCTATGTCCATAAAAGGTTTGTGATAGAACTGATAGAAATTCCCTTCTCTGTGCTCCTGTATCAGCCAAGTGCCAGGAGGCGTGTGCACAACTTCTTTGGATAAGCTGTCAGCATCCACATTTCACTCCCTGTAAATGTGTTGACATGTAAATGAGTCAAAAGAAGTAATAAAACGATGGGCCTCAGCTAGAATGTGAAATAGAGAGAAAGTTGAGCATCTGGTCTTTTTATTGATCCAATCACATACTATTTTTGAGTCACTAAAGAGCTGAAGGTCTTGGCATTGGGTTTGTAAGGCATATTGGATGAGGAATTTTGCAGAGGACAGTTTCGCAAAATTGTTGGTACCACCCCCTAACCCCATTTGAATGTGGAGAGAATGTGAAACATAGAGGTTTAAGATGGCTCCTCCCCTGCAACCCTCCTCTTGGGTAGACCCGTCAAAATAGGCCCATGGCTTTGAGTGGTCTATGCATTTTGGAATGATAGTCCTCGATCGAAGTATATCTTCGTCTTCAGGGATGAGGGAGTAATTAGAGATGATTCGGGAAGAGATGGAAGGCCAATGCGGTAGGGAGTTTTGGAAGATGAGATTATTTCTTGCGATCCAAAGGCCCCAACAGACCAGAAGAGGCAGGTTCCTAAGTTTTTTGGGGATGGCTCTGGTCCACCAAGATGACCATGCTTCTGAGACTGAAGCACCCTACCATCTTGTCGGGGAGGGGATTTCTACTGAGATTGATAGCCAAAGATCGCGAGTAGCCTGACAATCATTAAAGAGGTGGATTGCAGATTCATTGTTGCATTTACAAAGATGACACTAGAAGGGGCCATGATGAGCTCGCTTTAATAGGTTATCTCTTGTGGGGATTTTGTTCTTTAGAATAGTCCACATAAGTAGTTTACTCCGGGGGGGAATTTTATTTTCCATAAATGCTTCCACCAAATTTCTAGGTCCTGTGGGCGTCGCTCCCCGACAAATACCAAATATCCCTTCTTTGGCATATATATTCCTACTTTTGAGAGCGCCCAGACTACTTCATCTTCCTCTTCCCTGATCCTGATTTGAGCCTAAGAGAGGGCCCGGGTGTAGTAATTCCATAGATGAGCCTATTGAAGGGGAATGTTTAGATCTCGGGCCGTTTTCCACGCTTGCTAGAAAGGGGTGGAGCGCTCCATATCAACTATTTGACCTATATATGAAATATTGCTGTCCTTAAGGAAGGATTGAAGGTCCTCTGGAAACCTGTGAAGGTTTCCCCAACCAATCCAAGGGTCTTGGCCAATTCTTACTCTCATACTTGACAGGATTTTCCAAGTGAGACCTTCCGTGATGATGTTGAGGGATTTTAGAACCGCCTTCCATATAATGGAGACCCCTGGGTGTATACTTGGAGGTTGGAAGATCTAGTCCATTAGAGGTACAAGGCCAATGTATTTGGAGCAAGCCACCCTGGTCCATAAACTGATCGATGAGAGTAATTTCCATCCCAGTTTTGCTGCCAAGGTTGAGGAGAAATCTTCTAGTTTCTTTATGCCCCATCTACCCCATTTCTTGGGTAGAGAAATGGCCTCCCAATTTTACCCATGCAAATATTCTTCCTGATTGTTTCCCTTTCCAGAGGAATCTGCAGCATATGGCCTGTATCCTGGCTAGGATGCCCCTAGGGATCCAAGCCAGTGACATCCAATAAACCGGGGTGGCTTCCAAGACAACTTTGATAAGCGTAAGTCTGTTGGCCCTGTAAAGGTATTTGTGGTACCAAATGTTTAATCTCTTTTCCAATTTGGATATTATCTAGGTCCAATCTGCAATTTTGTACCCCAGAGGCTTCATCTTGTATCCGAGATATTTAAGCCCATCCTCCAGCTTGTGCAGGGTGTATTGAAAACGATGCAGTGTGTAATGAATTTCATGGGTGGAGCATCCATTCTCTGTGAGGGTCGACTTGTTGCAATTAACAGTTATACCTATAGCTTTTTGGAATAGGGCGAAGATGTTGCTCAAGGTGGTTAGGTCACCAATACTGCCATTGAGAAAAATGAGCACGTTGTCCACAAAAAAAAGATGAGTTAAGATGCAGTCTGCTGTAATTTTTATTCCTTGTAGTCTACCTCTTTTGTGCTCATCTTTTATCTGCCTGCTAAGATCGTCCATTATCAGAAGGAACAACAGAGGAGATAAGGGACATCTTTGTCTAAGTCCTCTTTCTGAGTAAAAAAGGGGAGGTAGCCCCATTGATAAGCACGCTGAAAGGAATATTGGTGATATAGCACATGATAAATTTAATAAACTCAAAAGGAAAACCTAGGTGGGTTAGGAGCATTATGATATAAAGCCAATTTGCTCTATCAAAGGCTCTTGAAAGATCTACCTTTAGGATCATACCTTTAATTTTCTTGGAGTGCAATGAATGAAGCACCTCCTGTGCGGTTCCTACTGCTTCATGAATTTGTCTCTCTTGTAGGAAAGCAAATTGCTTAGGCGAAATGAACCTGGAAAGGATGGGCCACATCTTGTTTGTAATGATCTTGGCTAAAATTTTATAAATGCAGTTACACAACGAGATGGGCCTAAAGTCATCAAAAGTGGAGGGGTTGTCAGCTTTTGAAATGAGAGCGATGAAGGTGGAGGTGAGGGATTCAGGGAACAATCCATAGGTTCTGGAGTGTTCTAAGACCTTTAAGAGATCTACTCCCAGAGTGTCAAAGAAAGCTAAATAGAACTCGATCGCCCAATCGTTTGGTTCTGGGTTCTTGTCCTTATTGAACCCCTTGATCGTGGCTTCCAATTACCCCATTGAGATTTCTTTTGTCAGTTCCATGCTAGCCTCCTGGTCCACAAAATCGAGGGAAAAGTTGGGCTACTTGCATGATTTCAACAAGATTAGCTTCAGGGGGGGCCTTGTAAATCTGTTTGAAATGAGAGTTTACAAGAGTGGTCAGCTGAGGGAAGGTGTTTGCATGATGACCATGCTCATCCAAGAGTAGCCAGATGGTGTTGATGCTTTTCCTTCCTTTGAAAACTTATGATAAAATTTTGTGTTGTCATCTCCCTCTAGAAGCCAAGTCACCTTACTCCTCAGTCTCCATGCTTCTTCACGATCCATTAGGATTTTCCTTCTAGTGGTATAGAGCTCCGAAAGTCTAGTTTTTTTATCAGTCGTACCGTAGGCTCAGATCAGGTCATTTTCTAAGTTAGTTATTTCCTTCTCAGCTTTTAGGAGGGTTTGATCATACTTTAAGCGCTTGTTGTGAGCCCAAATTTTGGAGAGGTTCTTTAGCCCCCTGAGATTTTGAGCAAAGCCCTCTGTTATGCTGCTACACTCATTCAGGGGGTGAGCCTTCCAAAATTCCTTGATCATCTGAATGTAAGAGGGGTCTTTGAGCCAGGATGAGCTAAACTTAAATGGGCCCTTGGGCTTTTGAGGACCTCCTCTGCTTTCCATGAAGATAGGGAGGTGATCAGATACTCCTCCTGAGCCTACCCATTGTTTGTGAAATAGGCCCATTGTTGATAGCCCTTCCTTAATAAGAAAACAATCCAATCTTCTCGCAAGACTGTCCTCTCCAGCTCTGTTTTTTCTCCAGGTAGGCATGAGCTTGGCAGAGGGAATGTCTAGAAGATTACGAAGCTCCAACAAATTCTCAAAATAGGTAGATAAGGGGTCTTGTTGGGCATGAAACCCCCAAGATTTCGAGAGACTTAAGGAGAAGTTTAGATCCCCACCCAAAATAAGAAGATCTATTTGAAGAACAACAAAGTCAAGAAAATGGTCCCAAAAAGTAGGTCTATGTTGGCAAGGCCCATAGACATTGAGGATTCGTATCTCCAGTCCCAATTTTGATGAGAATAGGTCAGTTACCATGTGGCCGTGGCCTCCCCAATAGTTGCTGAGATGAAAAGAGCAGGTATTGAAGCCCATAGCTAGACCTCCTGATCTTCCATTGGAATCAATCCCAAAGAAACTCCATCCGGTGAACATGGCCTCTAGGAGAAGGGAGATGGAGTCAGCGGGTCCCAAAGTCCCTTGGAGTAGGATGATATCGACAGGGGAAGTTTGAAATAGTTTGCAAAGGGCTAGCTTATTATCAGGCCTAGCCATCACTCTATACTTGAAGGAGGCTATCTTCACAAGGGGGGGCAGCCGGGGGGTTCAACGCTCTAAGTACCCCATTGATGGTAGATTGCTTTCCCAAAGAAATTTCGCCGCCATCTTGAAATTGTGCCTTTGAGAGGGAGGAGGGTCAAACCCGAGGGAGTTTGGGGGGAAAGGGGGCCAGTGAGGGATCCAAACCAAGGGGTTCCTAAGGGACTGGTTTCTATTTGGCCTTGGACCTGGTCTGGTAGCAAGGGGGAGGGAGCCAAACTAGTCCGGGGTGCTCCAGGGGTGGGAAGGAGGAAGGGACGCCTCAAGGAAAAGGGAGAGGAGGAGGGAAGGGGGGACGAGGGGTCACATTAAAAGGGGAAAGGGAACCAGATTCCTTCAAAGAATTGACTATTGAAGATTTAATTAAATCATCAAAAGCATGAATGCAAGAAGGAGAAGGGGAAATATGCTGCTTACCCGAAGAAACCACCAACCCTACAGTTGCTCTTGCCCTAGTGAGAGGAGGGGAGGGAGGCCGAAGCGAAGGTCTGCTGCGTTTCTTCGGGGATACCTGCAAGAGAGATTGATCAATTGGTGCATGGTCACTCTGTTTTCCTTCATCTGAGTTGCGGACCTGCTTCCTTTGGATCTGGTCCGACTTAGGGGGAATTGTCTTTCCAGCTTCCCCTCCATCTGAGTTCTTGGAATTCTTATTGAGGGGGCAATCCTTAAATATATGCCCAACCTTGTGGCACCTCCTGCATCTGAAAGGAACCCCTTCGTAGTCTAGGTTCTGCCTGTGGGAGAAATTCCTCCATTGAATTGTAATATATTCCTGTAATCCGCCACTGGTGTCAATGTGAACCAAAATTCGAGCATATGCCATCTTCCTTGTCGAGAGATAGGACTTGTCATATTCTATATATGTGCCCAGAGAGTTCCCAATGCACTTGAAGATGTCTTCAGACTAGAACTAGAGGGGTAGACCAGGCAATCTAACCCAAAGAGGGCCGGCTCCTAACTGTTATCTTTCTGGGTCAAAAAGTGGAGTCCATTGCTGGAGGAGGACCGAAGCTTGTTCAATTTGCCAAACTACTGAAAGGACCCAATTGGTGTGCTCTGCCCTAGAAAACCAGAGTGCAAATCATCCTTTCACGAAAGTCTGGACCATCGGGGGTTCAACAAGGTGGTCGCTCCAAACCTCTGAGACCCATTGTTTTAGCCTAGCAGAGCTGTAGTGGTGACCTCAGACTCTTCCAACAAGAACCCGCTCAGTTATTTCCATGGCCTCAATCCACTGGAAATCCTCACCTAGCCTTAAGAAAACCTCCAAATCTTTGGGTCTAAGGATACTCTGCTTCTTTAGTTTGTGGGGGCCTTCATCAGGGGAGGGGTTCAAAGGGGGATCACAGGTAGGGTTTGTCTTAGGAGTAGGGTTGCCTAGGGGAGGGTTTGAGGGGAAAGCCCCGAAAATGGGGGGGCCTTAGTGAAATTTCTAGAAAGGGGTAGTGAAGAGACCAGAGCAAGTAGTCCAGGGGTAGGGGCAACGAGATCACTGATGGAAGCTGCAGAGAGAATGTGGGAACCAATGGAGGAGGGGAGGCCTTCTGTAGATAAACCCAGACTTGGATCGAGGGATTGATCTATGAAATTGAGGGTAGAGGGAGACAAGGGCTAGGCTGAGAGGTCAGGGATGGAAGGGGTGGCCTCAGAGAAAGTCGCTGTCGAGCACGAGGGCCTTGAGATCGAGGGGAGCGAGGCTACTGTGTCAATGAGTTCATCACCAAAGTGAAAGCTGCTTGCTGGAATAACCTTCAGAGAAGTCCAGATGGAGGTGACCTCGAGAGGGTCTTCCAAGTAGTCAACCAGGTCCTCCATATCCGACTCTAAAAACCCACGCCAGCTGCCTTCAGAAACCCTAGGTCGAGTGTCACTGTAGAGATCGGTTGGAAGGTTAGGAGTAATACCATAACAGTAAAAAGTAAAAAACCGAAAGGCGGATGGGCCTAAGGAGTAAGGAGCCAGCATACAGGAGGCTAGGGGGATCTGCTGCGGGGTCAAACTGCCTAAGGGAAGGCGCAGGCTATGAAGAAACCGGTGAAACCCTAGCTCCATTCCTTTCATCGCTTCCGAGAAACCATCCTCCCAAGAGACTCGCGTCGATATTCTCGTATATTTTCGTCTTAATCCCCTTCCTAATAGGCACTTTCTACATGGTGGTCTCAATTTAAAATTGAATTTTCATTGTTTGTGTTGGTTGAGCCTATTTCCATGTTAAATGCAAAAACCAATATGTTCATCTAAGGTTATCAAAATTGTGTAATATTTATTCACATGTGAGATGCTATTATGAAGATTTTGTGAAGTTTGTACACTTGTAGGATGTTGTCACTAAGATTGTGTGAGACGTCGTCGAGCCTAAATTCCACATGAAACAATTTCTATCCCCATAGATGACTAGCACCTTCAACCCCACCCCATGAGATTTGAATTAATGCTTGATAAAGACTAGGCCCCACACAAACCAATAAATCTACATCTTATAAATATTTATCTTTATTATTATTATGTATATGATTATACATCATGAAATCAAATTATATATATATATATATAATTTGCAAATTACTTACCAAGTTGTAATAGTAACATGAAGAAATTATAATAATGAATTTCTAATACTTTTAAAAGTAACATATCTATATCTATATCTATATCTATATATATATAATGATGGTGGTTAACATTCATTAAGACCAATATATTCTATTCGACCTTAAGGAAGTAAGAGGTTAATTGAGATTATTTAATATTTTATTTCTATGATCGAAAATAAGGGAACAAATTGTACCTAGTTCAATGTGCCTTTGCTGACTTAACAAGTCAAGAAGGTTGGTAGTGTGGCAAAGACTTTGAAAATTAGAACGAGTTATTTTCATCTTCAAGACTTTGAAGACTTTGAAAGTTATTTTCATCTTCAACCCTCTTAGTATCGCGAAATTGACAAACTCTTTCTTCCCAAGGTGTCTTGGGAATACTCCAATGCCTTGTTTCACTTTGAAGCTCATGGGAATTAGTTCTAGTCTTGAGAATGTTCATTTTCTTCTTAGCACTAGTCAAGATAGTAAGATAGTTTTGGTTTAGAGATTGACATTGATCACCTCCTTATAATATCTTAACTTCCATTTCCCCTCTACTCCTTATCATCTCACAACTTATCCTTAAATTTGGAAGTAGTAATATTTTTAATATTTCCCTTATTTTTCAAGTTGATCTCCTCCCTTACCCCCAGGTGACCTAGCTAAGGTTGGGCATCCTTATGCCAACCTCGTTTGAGCTGGAGGTGGGGGTTTTTTCTTGAGTTAGAAGAAATTTTAGGATACCTTTTGGCTTCCATGTTGTATAGCTTCTTCTTATACACGAGATACCTAATCATAACCATCCTTCAAATGGGAAAAATGCTAGATTCAATCTAGAGGATAGGGTAGGGAGTATTTCCTTTAATCTTGAGGTTGTAGGTTATAAATTGATTTTGGATTAGCTCAATCTTCCTCCACGATTATCTAGATATACTACAACTCCAAACCTCACATCCATATAAGACAATAAGGTTGACGAGAGTCTCAAAGAGGAATTTTTTACTCCATGTCCAAAGATCTACCAAATTACAATTGTTTTCAAGACCATAATAATATTTCCACCCTCAAATTATCCTTTTCTCAATGTTGTACGGCCAATTGAGCTGATGATGAATGTTGATTCTCAAATATTTGTATGAAGAAACTTTCTACAAGTAGTTACTATCATAAATGAAATTACCATAGTTGATATTTTTGGATTTAATTATCATGACTTTAGCCTTGTCGGTATGAACAATCATAGCCATCTTGGAGGATTATGAGCTGCTTGTTGAGATCGTCATGGCTCTTAGCTAAAAGAATGATATCATCACCATAAATGAGAATAATAATGACTATACTAGTGAGCGTGGGGCTATCACATCTTGCAACTTCCAAAAACTCTTCTAGCTTATCAAAGTAAATGCCAAAAAGGTAGGGGATAATGGACGCCATTGTTTAACCCTGATATTGCATGTAATTTCTTCTCACCAACCCTAGGTGGTCCTGACCTTGGCAATAACATTCTTGTAAAGCCTAGTCACAATAACCCTCAGGTTTGGAGTAACCATTATCTCTTCCAACCTCTTCCATAGCTTATCCCGAGGAACATTGTCAAAATATTATATAAAGTCAACAAAACAACAAAAGAGATAATTATTATTATTACTAAATTCCTCTGTAATGATCCTAAGAGTAATAAAATGGTCTATAGTTGACTGATGTCTCCTAAATCCAACTTGCTCTTTAGGCCTCTTACCATGTCTTTCAAGCCAAATGCTAATCTTATTTTCCAAAAGGAGTCCATCTAGCTTGGATAAAATGTGGTTTATCATAATAGTCTTGTAGTTAGAGGGAATGTTTTTATCCCCATTTTTAAAGATATGCACAATAAGGCTTTGCGTCCAGGGCTTAGGGAAGACTTGTTTCACTACCAGATTTAGGAGTTTATGTATATGAGGGATGAGGATAAAACTTCCCATTTTGCAAATTCAACATGAGAGTCTTCAATATCCCTAGCTTTTCCACTAGCAAGTTGCTTAATCTCAAATTCAACATCTTTTGAAGAGAAGATATCCTCCTCTATAGTGGTGTTCAAGCTGGTGCCCATGGCATTAGAAATATCACAAAGATTCTTAAGATAGATATTCCCATGATTTTTTAGGGGGGTTGAATTATTTTCTTTCGTTTTACAAACAAGAATTTTCCTCCAAAAATTTTTGGGCTAAACTTTAGAAAGGTGAAGAAGATGCTCTTGCCTCCCATTTATATAGGATATTTTCTTTATTTTAATGGGAGTTTTGTATATACTCATTTCTTCAGTATTTACAATTTTGTTAAGAGTGTCTCTAATCGCTTTCTTGGAAATTTTACAATCATTATCATATTAAGGGTTCGAAGTTCTATTATTCTTTTTATAGGACACCTCGGTAGAGAACTTGTAAATGGTATTGGAAAGGATTGTAGTAAAATTGTGGTAGACCAATGTTATCATTATATGTTAAGCAATCTAAATCTCTGTTTAAATAATTTAAAAAGAGATCCATTTTAGTTTTGTCAAAATGAATGTGCCTTTGACTCTCGTAATTCTCTTGCATGTGGTTGGTGTGAATGTCAAGGTTTAGAGTTAAGGTTAGAGGTCTATGGTTAGAGACAAGCTCATGGTCGTTCATGAGGTCAAAATTTACAAAACGGTTGAGAACATGGATATGAGATATCACATAATGCAAAACACATTTGCCAAGCCCGTGAATACAAGTCTCTGGCTAGAGGTTGGCCACTTATTAATTCCATTACAAATTAGCAAGTCTTGGGAACTACATAGCTTGATTAACTCGATATCGAATAAGTTCTTAGTTATGTCTTCATAATTTCTCCTGAATCTATTATCTAAGTCAAAGCCCATATATATCAATAGGGGATTAGGGTGAGAGTTATTACTAGGAGAGTAGCTTGGTTAGTAGCGGCTCTAGCATTGATGTCCCCTAATAATAGGACACCACCTTAATTCCTTTGACAATGAATATCTTGTTCTAAGGTATTGAAGGGGCAACTCTTATCTAGGTTGTCTTTTTTATAGGAGGTTGAGTTGATAGGAACAATATATCAATTTGTGAGATAAATCCTATTGGTGTTAGAGTAAGATATTTTGACCCAAATGTATCGATAAGGGGGTCAATCTTATGAAACTGAATGTGAGGAGAAATATGATTTTTTATATAACAAGCTATTCCACCAAGACTTATACGAGAGGATTTCTTGTTCTAGACAAACCAAATAATGAATCCGTCTATATGGGGGACCTTGGATTCAACATGCTCCCAAGTTTCAACTAAGAAAATAAGATCAATATCACTTAGAATCCAACTTAACATAAGAAGTTTATGACATGGAAAAAGACAATAGTTCCAGAACATGATCCAAGTGTTCCTAATTCCCATTTGTTACTCTTATTTTGGGCTCTATCTCTAATAATAGCATTCCTATTTCCAATGATTGCCCATTTTCCTTCCTTTCTTGCCTCCTTTACCTTTTAAACCTCTTTCCTTAGTTCAATTTGGTCTTTTGGAATAAGATCCTCGTTTATAAAGGTTCTTAACATTTTCAGGCTTGGAGATTTACTAAGTGTATCTAATTTATAGTCATTACAACTTACTTCAACAAGAATGAGTCTATGTTTATGATATCTCTCTTTCACACACACACACACACACATATCCTACATCAAAATGAACTCTCACTGGTTATAAAAAGTTTAAGAATTAAATTTATTCTCTACATCTTCGTCCTGTCCAATATATCACCCTCATCGAGGCGAGGAACTGAACTAGTGACTTCACATCAAAGAGTGCCTTAACAAAACACATGATCACCATCTATCCAAGACCCTATAGACTACATCAATTTTAATTTTACTCTTCAATGAAAATTATATATAATATTTATTTTCAACCAAAATTATATTTATTTATTTTTTAAAAATAATTTATTAAAACTTTCTAAAATAAAATTATTTTAATTTAAAACTCAACTATTTTTTTAAAACAATATTTGTTTAGAAATTTATATTATTAAAAAATACTATTAAATAGTTTTATAATTTTAATTCTAATAATTAATAAATAAAAATCTATTTCTTTATTTTTAAATTTTAAATTAATTATTTTTAATTATATTACATAGTTCATTAAATTTAAATTATAAAGAATTACAAATTTAATTGATTAGGCCTCTATCAATTTACCACTAAAAACGATTTAAAGGGATCTTATTTTTCATGATTATATTGATCCAATTCATGCATCAATATAAACTATTCATGCATTCATTTTCTCAAATTGGTATTTGTGAATTGAAGTTCATATGCATCCCATAGTTATAATATTTTTATTATTATTATTTTTAAATATTTCACATTATATCTATATAATCATTTTGATTAATGACTATAGTTTTCATTCAGAGAAGACTTAAACTCAGGACCCGAGAGATCAATATTCTCGCTGATAATCAGCCACCAACTAAGATGCCTCACATGGACTTATTGGGATACTAAATTTTGATCATTCAATTATGTTATTCCATTAAAAAAGTTCATATTTTCAAGAAAAAGTATAAAAGACAAACCGAAAATATATTATAAAGGACAGAATAGTTCGAAAATCCATATTTTCGGAATTTCATTACATTTTACCTTTTACTTTTTATGTGTATCATTAAATTTTGAAATACGTTATGAGTAAGCTCAATCTTTTCCGGTTTATGCTTTTCCCAAAGTATGATTTTTAACATTTTTTTAGTAAATGGTTCACACTTTTTCAAAAATACGATTTTTAATATTTTTTTTAGTAAAGGTATAAAGGTTTATGATAGATTTCTCTAAAATTATTCTATTTGTTTTTTATGAAAGGAAACATGTTAATGTTAATGGTGTAAGGTACGAACATTTTTGCAAGAGCTAAAGTTTTTTTTATAGACTATTAGTGTTTTTCGTGAATAACAACGAGAGTGATGGTTATTTCCATTACTGGTTTGATAATTGAGTTATGATAGATTTCCCTTTTTAAAACAAATGATAGACTTAATCAATTGCCAATAGTGAACCATGGTAAACCTATTTCTTTTAGCATGGATTTTCTCATGAAACATCCTACAATTTTTTTTTGGAGTATAACTAATGTATATATAAATTAAATGGCTAATAAATAGTAATAGGTGTTAATATATAAGCATCAAAACACTTACTTTAAAAGACATCTCACATTGTTCAATTTAAAACTTCATAAAACCACTTAAATTATAAGCCTTATTTTATATTATTTATTATTATTAACTTAAAATCAGAAGTAATATATAAGTTAAACATATATACATTTGAAAAATACATAAAACAATATTTTTGTCCATTTAAATTTACTTTCATTTTGCCATGGAGATTCTCAATTTGTAAATAGACTTTGTTGCAATATTATGTGCTATTACTGTGTTTATCAATACCACATGCCAAAAAACCATAACTTCTTTCATATCACACTTATTCATATAACGTTTTTTTAATTAATCAATTTAATGAAAAGAGAAAAAATAGCATAACTACTTTGGAGATAAATCTCAACCCTTGATTTGTGTATACTACCAAGAATATTGTAAAATATTCCATGTAAGTTAAATCCCTACCATCCACCTAATAATTATTGACAATTGAATTAAAAGTAATCCTTATTCCAAAATAAACATGCCCATTTGCATAATTAGAGATGTTTGTATTATTATTAGAGGAGGTAGAGGTTTATTATTAGACTTGTATTTCAAATATCATTGTAGATTTGTCCTATGTTAAATACATAAAATATTAAAAAGAATACATCCTAATATATATATATATATATATATTATATAAGTAGATCTTGACAAACTAATGACATTATAAAAGATAGAAAGAATGCATTACTAAATTAGATTATTAATATAACTTATTTTCACTGTTGGTTGTGCTATTGAAGAAGATTTTTTCTTCTTTCCCATTGTTGTCCAAGTTTCCTTTATATTTGATGTGGTACACATAATCCCTTCCAATCCCATTTTGTCTTAATCTAGGGGTTCTAATTGTTCTTGTGTCTCATCTTATTCGACCTAGCCCACTAAATTTTACCTTAATCTGGAGGCTAAGTGGGGGTTTTGCTTCTTAATCTAAATCCCAAGGAAAATCAGGTTCCTCTTCCATTTAACTTTCTTACATTGATTCTTGCTAAGATAGGGGGACGTTCTTTTGATGGATTATCCCTAATTTTTTTGAATCCACTATTGTGTAACTAACATTTTTTGAATTCACTTTTGGCTCTTCCATGGGAAGGCCCAATTTAGGTGGACCTTCCTTGCTAAATCAATGTTCTTCCTTAGTTCCAACCCACCAAGTTGGTTTTCAGTAGTGCTTCCTAACTTGCCTTGTCCCTTTTGGGTTGTTGTTGTTAAATGCCATGTTTCAATGCAAACATTAAAATGAAAATAAATGTGTTTATAATGAAGCTTTTGTGTCAAGGAGTAGTTTTCACCTATCACAATTATTTGTGCTAGAAATTCTTTTCTAAAGTCTTTTGCCACACATATCCATATATATGTAGTATGCTTTGATTTTTTATTTCATAGTCTCTTTTATACTGTCCTCCAAGGGCTTTGCCAATGATTCAAAGAGAATATGAACCCTAAAAGTGAAAAGGTAGACTTAGAAATCTTATCAACGCAAGAGTTTAGAAAAAAGTATATGTCCTTGGGCGAATGCATAATGCATAAAGTCCATGGTTTCATACATAATCCTACATTTCTTTAGAATTAGGGTCCAAAGTATAGAATCAAATCCATATCTTTTATAAGATGAAACTAAAAAAATGAAGATGGATACCAAATGTTTTCCTCCTTTTTTAAATTAAGTTTATGGGAATCTAAAATTTATTTGTGCGAATTAATTAAATAGAACCAAAGTCCATTGGAACAACACACAACTTTTGGAATTGTAAAATTCCATTTGAACTACAACATCTTTCACTAGAATAATTATAAATAAAACCTCTTAAACCAAAAGATAAGAAAAATGCATAACATTCTTCATAATGCCACACTTAAAGAAGCCTTACCAATGTCCATTAGAAGGAAGAGGACCAAATGTACATTTGTTATTCATGTAGCTCCTATGGAATACCCAAGACTAACTTTTATGCAAGTACCAATTGCACATGCATAAAAGATATTGTTGAAACAAAATAACCTACCACCGTGCAAGTTTCAAAGTCATCAATGAAGGAAGAACCAATCAAATAAACTGCCAATTGGGATGAATGTATGGAATTGAAGCCTTATGAGATTATATCAATCATGTGAATCCAAACCTAGGTTAGGGAATGGCCTGTGTGGATGGCTGATGCAAAACCCTAAGGACCACCTCTTTCTCTATGAAAACTCTATCTTGGAGATAATATTCCAGTCAATTTTTTTCGCAACAAGATAATGGAATCTCGTTTTTTGAAAAATACCATGATATAACACTTAATGCCAATAAAATTTAAGTAAAACTTGCATTGGTATATTTCGAAGATAATATTCATATATGCCAACATGATATAACTCATGGTCTTAACCATGTAAACGATAACATATGTTGGACATGTGGTCCATAAAGATGTATTTATTTATTTATTTTTTCTTTCTTTCTGTTGGAATATAACATATATAACACTGGCATTAAGGAATATAATAGTGTAATTATTTAACATCAAATTAGATGTGAGAATTAGGATTTTTATGTAGTTAGGAACCTTACACGTGATTTTGTTTTAAAATGTTATGTTTGGTCTTTTTGGTTCACTCACAAATGTGAATATGTTAAAAATATATCATATTATTTTTAGATTTATTTATTGTATATGGTTTATTGATTTTTTTATGTAGTATTATTGAGGAGATAGGTATTTAATAATTAATGCCCCACACTTATGTATTAGTAATATTAAAATAGTAAGTATGTGATTTTAACATATTTATTATAATGTTTTAATTATAATTTTATAACATCTATAGAATTTATTTTGGGATCTTATTAAAGAATTATGTAACAGGTTAAGTTAATTTAAATGTTGTTAATTGATTTTATAGGTTATTGACCATGTTTATTGTAATGTTTGAATACATAATAGATTATGATTAATTCTAGTTTGAGCAATAAGTCATTTTCTTTGGTTTGTGACACTTATAATTTGAAACAAGTTAAAAAAGGATTTAGGCTAGATTGTAGAAAAAATTGAATTATTATTCAATATATACCAATTACAATAATAGTAAAATTTATTAATAATAAAAATTAGTAAACCCACATAGATTAGAATATTAAGGAGCAAGTTTTCTCCCATTTATAGGGAATCTAATAAGATTTCCAACCTTTCAATGACACCATGAAATGCCACGTGCAAAGGTTCCTTTCTAACTTTCACTATAAAATAAGTAGTAATAATCAACATGATGACATTGCATTCCCATTTACATAGGATACCCATGTCATGTAGAAGATGAGAGCCAAAGTGATGGAGGAAAAAAAGTCCTACACCCTCCAATCAAAATCGATCCTTCCCCTTTCCGATAAGGACATGTGTCATCTCATTGAAATCCCATTGGCATGGAGTGGTAGGTGTCTTTAGACTATATATGCACCCATGAACCAATGAGAACAAAATACACAAAAGTGAATGCTTCAGAACTTAAAAACCAAATAAAAAATAAAATAATATGAGGAAACAAACCCAAAAGTTTAATATTTCCAAATTAAATTGAACATAAATCATTATTTTGCAAGGCCAATATTCAAAGAGAGTATACTTTATTAAAACACTTCTTTAGTTATTTAAATATGTTATATTTGATGTCTTGAAATAATTTTTATGACTATAAAGTCTCATATCTAAAAAAATGAAGAAGGTATAATTCAGAGAAAGCCACATGAACTAATAAGATATAATGTCATATTTGGCATCTTGAAATAACTTCTATGACTATAAAATCTTATCTCCCAAAAATGAGTAAGAAAGTATAATTCACTAGAAGACCATGTAAACTAGTAAAATACTTCATATTTGATGCCTTAAAACATTTTCTATGCATAATTCACTAGAAGACCACATCCACATGAACTATTGTGATATGTCATATTTGAAATTGTGAAATAACTCATATAACTATAAAATCACATCTTTAAAAAATTGAATAAAAAATATAATTTGGAATAGTCAAATACACCATATTTAAGTAACTTCTACAATAACTATAAATTCACATCTCTTATAATGAAAATAATAATATATAATTAACTAAAAACCAACCTAAATTAATCAAATACATCATATTTCATGACTTGAAATAATCTCCACCACTATAAAATATAAAATATTATCTCCTATTAAAAAGATAAAAGAGTGTATTTTAATTTAAAAATAAAATATAAAGTGGTATATGATTATAAAACCTTATCTCCTAAAAAACAAAGTTCCAAAAGCTACTTACATTTATAAGCAAAGAATAAAAATGGAAGGACATTACATTCTTCTATTATATGTTCCATAACACCAAATAATGGACCTCGCTCTATCCCACACCTAATCGAAAGTTTTGGCACACTCCACTACTGTAATACATTGTAATAACATCACCATTAGCATCACTTGATCGTGTAATTTTATTCTTCGTGTTTTCATGACGGAAGGGATGATGGGCTTAGGGTTGTCATCTTTTAAGTTTTGCATCATATATGTTGATGTGCACCTCAGTTGACAACCTATTGCATCATATTAGCATCAAACATAAACAAAATTAGGATCATTAGGTTGTTATTATTCCCAGTTGCAGTGGGTAATAATGTATTCACAATTTATTGATTAAATTTACTAAAAAATTTTCTGATGTTATCTAATATTTATATTTGAGAAAATTTTAATTTTTTTTGGTTAAATTGTTTGAGGTCTTATTTCGTGATGATAATATGGTCGTCGTTCATATGTTGACGGATACCATCATTATTGCATGTGTACCCTAGATCCATTATTACATGTGTACCACAGGTTTGGGTAGATTTTGTTTTTAATAAAATAATTTAAATTCTTTGTCACGTAAATTCAACCAGTTGCCACCATCTCAAGTGAGAATGGATGAAACCTTATGATGGTGTTCAGAACTGGCAGTGTTTAACAAATAACGAAGCTCTGGCTATTAAATATTTATATTCATTATGTTGTGCATTCGTCTGTCGACAATTACTCTAACATGTGTCCATGCATGCTGTTGTACACAATTGATTTATTGAATTTGTAAAACTTTCTCTTATATATGTTCTTTGAATGATAAAAGTTTATGCACTGATAGAATAAATCATGTGAAAGAGATAAAGTAAATTAAATTATTATTGAATTTAACATGGCACAATGATGCTAACTTCAAAGTTTTCCGCGCTGTGATGAAGAAAAAAATTAATACCTCCACTTACTATCATTTTTATAAAAAAGTTTTTAAACTTTAATTATAGTTATTATTATCAAATTCTACACTTGACGAGTGCTAGTGAGGCCCATGTCCCTATGGTATTCACCTGGAATTGATTGCATGAGGGATGGTTGCACACCTATAAAGGAGAAACAAGATAAATAGATTACAAGATTTCAACAAGGACAGACAGAAGAATCATGGGATTTTTACTGCATAGATTTTGAGGACAAGGAATTACAAAATAGACGAAGGAAGATGGAATAATGGCCTCGAGGAAATATTAAAAATGCACCTTTCGTATCCTCCCTTATTGTTCCATGCCGCAACAGGGTAATAACGCATTCATAATGCATTGATGTTGACATTAAATCTAAATTCACCAAAAAATTAAACGACGTGATCTAATGTTTACATTTGAGATTTATTTATTTATTATTTTTTTTTAAGCCACATAAGTCGTTGTTTCAATAATATTAAAAAC
The DNA here is from genome assembly GCA_000404065.3 of Pinus taeda. Classification (NCBI taxonomy): domain Eukaryota; kingdom Viridiplantae; phylum Streptophyta; class Pinopsida; order Pinales; family Pinaceae; genus Pinus; species Pinus taeda. The sequence goes on along the minus strand of APFE031503336.1, from coordinate 139,404 downwards.
GACATTGCCAATATAAATTAACATGGCCAGAAGTTTGTACCCCGATTTAAATATTTTAAATATTGAAATTACGATTTAAAAAAAAATTACCAAATTTTTTGCTAAAATTTCAAATATTTTTCAAACCAACTAAGCCACATAAGTCATTGTTTCAACAATATTAAACATAACATTGCCAATACAAATTAGCATGTCCAGAAGTGTGTACTAGGTTAAAATTAACATTATCAAATTTACATTATATATTCGTAATGCCACCCATGAAAAGCACTAAAGTTCTTGAACCAATTGGTTCTATAGATGACACATTAAAAGAAAAAAAGAAATTGTTATATAACATCTTGGAAAAAAAGAAATATAGCAACAACATTACTTTTGACCAATTTTTGGACTAATTACATTTAACCAAAACTAATTACATCATAGCAATACAAAATCAATTAGTAGCTAAATTAAACTAAGCCGCAGAGAATGCTAGCTATGCGACCTTGTTTTCTATTGCAATGCCATTGAATATTTAAATGTGTGCTTAAATTGGCATTGTGATAGTGTTGTATTACATGACAATTAATTTCCTATACATTGAGTATTATGTTGTATGTTGTGACAACAATTTCAATACAACAGATAGATTCAATGGTTTAGGTTTATTTTTTTTTTGTTACACCATTTACATGTATATTATGTCCGTGAGACATCACTTAGGGTGTATTAGCATTAATGGAGGCATACTGAATTTTTTCTTTCATTATTGGAACATCATTTTCGATTGCACTAGCATCAATTATTTAGTTGCACTAGTGTTGAATTAGCATTGTGGTTTGTATTATTTAGTTTCTTATTTATTAACATTGTATCATGTTGCATCAAGTAGTTAGAAACACAATTTACAAAGTTGTTAGAATCTCACTCTAACCTCCTCAGATACTTTATTGATATTTGAGACCACCTTCCTTGAAAAAGGCCCATTAAATAATCAATTAATTATCATTCATTGAAATAATGGTTCTTTTTATTAATAAAGTCAAATATAGTTGGTTAATACTCATTATATGGGGACAATATGTAGTTACAATTTTTGGTGGATAGCTATATATAGAGTAGAAGGTTATGTAATGTTTGGGTAAGAATTGTCATTATAACTAAATCATTACTCTTGAAGGTTTCCCCCTTGAAGAGGAAAGTGAACATAACTCTCTATTTTTCTTGTGTTCTTGGGTTTTGTACTATATTTTATGCGAGTTACACTACAAGGGGCACCAAATCTCTTTCTTTCACACAGATTGGGAGTGCTTTTTGGCACAATGTGAGACATAGATATATTCCTTTTGCTGGTTTTTGGTAGCAAAATGAAGATGGCATAACTCATGTTTTTTCTACAAATTTATATGCAGAAATTGAAGAATCCAATTCTAGAATTGAATTTGTCTAAAAAAAGTACCCAATTAAAAAAAATCATCCAAAACAAAGTCCAGGAATTGAAGTTATTCATGCTTTTTCTAAGGTTTTTTTTTCTATAAAGGTTGCAAATTGTGTGGGATTGAATATCTTTTTATAGAGACCACAAATTTCAGTAAATCTAGTGCCATTAGATCAAGAGAAGCTATGGAATTTCATAATTGGGGACATAATAGCCAATCCAAGAGGTATAGTAGAATTTGTGGCCTCAAACCCTACCTTACATAAGTTATTTTTTGGTGGATTTAAGATATTTTTCTAGCATTAGTAAAACTCATTTTTTTTTTCAAAGACATATTCAAGCATATCTAAATAACAAAATGGTTTGTCATTTAGTGGGTAAAATTGTTATTGAGGAAAAATACACATAGGAACTACACATGGTTTCATTTGGTTGGAAACCCCTGTAACCCTTAATGGTACCCCTTTAAGTAGTATTGCATCAAACAATATTTACATATGAAGTATCACTTCCATGTAATTTCAGCGATATAGAAAGTCTGCTAGGTATACCTATTACTATCATTAGATAAGCTAATCGGCTGTCTTGTTGCGATACTACATAGAAAATAGTACTTGGGGAAACCACCTTCTAGTACCAGGGTAGTCGAGTAGTATATTTAATGCCACAGTTGATCCTCCATAGTTCCCTAAGATATTGGGTAAAGTACTACTATTACATCCCACAAATATATAAAAAATCTATAGAGTTTAACACCCCCATATCCTTAGGACCCAATAACTTTTTCTAGTGAGCATCCATGAAGGATAATACCTATAAACATCCTCATATTAGATTTGATAACATGAACACCCAACCTGATACAAGCAAGTTGGAAAAAGGAGTGTTAGCTTACACAATGTTAGGACGATATAAATGAGTTGTGTTAGACTCCGTCTTGTATGTCAGTGTGAGATTGATTCTTCTTCAAAACCCTGTTTTGAAGAAGAAATCATTAAATGTGTTTTTTTAGAATACATATCAAATTTTCCAGCTCTTCAAATGGCAGCGGTTTCATCAGCTCCTATCCCTGCAAGCAGACAAAGAAAAATCCCTTATTCAAAATCAGCGAATTTAAAAAGGGAATTAGAAAACAGAGTTTGTAATGTGCAAATATGGACAACGACTGCTAGCAAACCCCCTTAAGGATTCAATTCTACACTACGACACGGAACTGTCACTAATCATGAATACATGCAAGTTAGTAAAGGTCGTGACGTGGGACTCAATCAAATATCACAATTTGAGGCAAAGGTGGCAAATGGGAATGGTGAACAAACTTTGAGTCGTGATATTTATAGACTTGGTCACCGCTTTGCTTTTTTCCGGATGCTGTCCTGCTATTTTACTACCGTTGGATTTTATTTCAGTTCCCTGATGACAGTGCTTACAATATATATTTTTCTGTATGGTCGATTGTATTTGGTTTTGAGTGGGCTTGAATATGCAATGCTACATGAAGCTTCCGTACAACATAATACTGCTCTGGAAGCAGCCCTTGCTTCGCAATCATTTGTCCAGCTTGGTTTTTTATTGGCCTTACCTATGGTGATGGAGATTGGCCTAGAATGAGGATTCCGCAAAGCCTTAAGTGACTTTGTGATCATGCAGCTGCAGATGTCAGCAGTTTTCTTTACTTTCTCTCTTGGGATGAAGACACATTATTATGGCCGCACATTACTTCATGGAGGAGCAAAATACAGAGGTACTGGGCGTGGATTTGTTGTCTTTCATGCTAAGTTTGCAGATAACTATCGCTTCTATTCACGCAGCCACTTTGTCAAAGGACTCGAGTTGATGCTGCTCTTGATTGTGTATACTGTCTATAGCCAGTCACATCGTAAGACTATTCCCTATATCTTAATCACTTATTCCATGTGGTTTATGGTTGGGGCATGGCTATTTGCTCCTTTTCTGTTCAATCCTTCTGGATTCGAGTGGCAAAAAATTGTGGATGACTGGACGGATTGGAACAAGTGGATCAACAACCGTGGAGGTATTGGTGTGCCGCATGAAAAGAGTTGGGAATCCTGGTGGGATGAGGATCAGGACCATCTCAAGCATGCAGGATTATGGGCACGGATTTTCGAGATATTGTTATCATTTAGATTTTTTCTCTATCAGTATGGATTGGTTTATCATCTAAACATTGCACATGAACACAGGAGTGTTTTGGTATATGCGCTATCTTGGGTTGTTATTGCAATCGTTTTATTGGTATTGAAGATTGTATCCATGGGAAGGCGGAGGTTCAGTGCAGATTTTCAGCTCATGTTCAGACTTCTGAAGGGGCTTCTTTTCATTGGCTTCTTATCAGTTCTCACTATTGTCATAGTTGTCTGTGGTTTAACCATATCAGACTTGTTTGCATGTTTCCTTGCATTCATGCCTACTGGATGGGCCTTCCTGCAGATTGCACTAGCTTGCAGGCCTCTATTACAGCGCGCTGCCCTTGCTCGGAGTTATGATTATGTAATGGGACTCATACTTTTTACACCAGTTGCTATATTGGCTTGGTTTCCATTTGTATCGGAGTTCCAGACTCGTTTTCTCTTCAACCAGGCGTTCAGTAGAGGCTTGCAAATTTCACGTATTCTTGCTGGTAGGAAATAAGGTCAGTCTTCTATAAGCAGAGTAATTCAGTACGCTCACCTGTATGTTCGTATGGTAAGATCGCATGTCTTATGTGGACATGGCTTTTCAGCCTTGATGTCCACCCCAAATCAGAGCCATAGTAAAAGATATTTGGGGACTTACATGGTCAGTTTGGGGATCTAATGCGTTTGCTTGATAAGTATGGTGCTCCATCGACAGCAGGAGATATAACATATATCGACTATTGGGGATTATGTAGACAGAGGTCAACATAGTCTGGTAACAATTACTCTGCTGCTGGCTCTTAAGGTTGAGTATCCACACAATGTTCATTTGATCCGGGGAAATCATGAGGCTGCAGATATTAATGCACTTTTGGGTTTCGAATTGAGTGCATTGAGCACATGGGTGAAAGGGATAAAAGTGGCTGGCCAGTTGTCAACATGGGGGGATTGTGTCATCAATGGGAGCCTACGTAACAGAGAAATAAGATTCGATCTTATATTAATAGCTTCAGCTAAATCTCCAAGTGGATATGCACTCCAGTTTATCGGCCATCAGAGGGATTCTTGCAATTATAGTTGAACAACTCATTTTTTTATCGACCTGTAGGGAAATTTTTTTGGTCTATTTATTGTATGCGCTGATCTTTAGGAACCGATGAGTGGCTTTTTACTATTTTTCATAGTGCCAGTTGAAACAGTTCCATCTTTTCATGGATCGGTTTTCTTCTGAGCTGTTTATGGTATTAAAAAATCATTTGTAAAAGATACAAAGAGAGAGAGAGTTCTGGGAGCTGGTGGAGAACAGAGAGTTTCATTGTACAACTGTTCATCGACCTGTAGGGAAAAGTTTTTGGTCTATTTATTGTATGCGCTGATCTTTAGGAACCGATGAGTGGCTTTTTACTATTTTTCATAGTGCGAGTTGAAACAGTTCCATCTTTTCATGGATCGGTTTTCTTCTGAGCTGTTTATGGTATTAAAAAATCATTTGTAAAAGTTAGAAAGAGAGAGAGAGTTCTGGGAGCTGGTGGAGAACAGAGAGTTTCATTGTACAACTGTTTGACCGAGATTTTAATGAAAATACACAGCTCTGGCTTTTGAGATTCCTGTGGTACGAAATTTAGCATAAGTTTTCTTTCTGTTTCATATGTAGCCTGTTATGTGTTCATTTCATTTCATGATCGTTTCCGAATAAACAAATGAAGTGATAAGGTAGAATTCATATTTTTTATGCTCTACCTTTAAGTTTGTTCATATTTAATGTTTTCTTCTGTTTGACAAGGATTCATCCTCTATGCCCTTGTCACCTCCTCAGCAGTCTTGCCATTCCATTTAATCTCAATTTGATGTTAAACTTTCTTGCCTACCTTGCCTCAGGAGACAACCTGTGTTTTTGATTACATTTCTCTGTTCAAGCTGTTTCTTTGCCCCATGCAGCCCAGAAAAACCCCATCATTTTATTAAAACCCCTTTTCTATCAGTTTACTAGCCTAAAATAAATGTTCTTTATTGGTCATCTCAGCCTTTTGAAGACCTTTTGCCGAGATAGACCCGGAGAGAGCCCTCTCCTGTCCTCGTAGGGCTAGCTACGAGGCTGAGCTTGGTATGATGTTGCCTCGAGTTTTGCCTTCCTCAGCCTGAGGCAGATTCGAGTGCTAACATAGTGGCGACCATACTGGGGAAAAATCTCAAATGGTTTGCTTGTTGATGAGTTTGTTTCACAAGTCTTAGACGGAGTCTGAAGTCACGCCAGGTAGCTTTCGAAATGCTCTTGCTATGCATAAGCGAAAGTAGATAAATGCTGCTTCAGTCGATCTCCGGTTAGCTTGCGAAACTTTGACTTGCAGATCACCCCAGTACCTTTGATCATTTTAGACCTTTGGATGATTGAGTCTAATAAACGATTGGCTGAATTACCTTCATTCTTTTGATCTCGTGATAAATACACTGGCTTCGAAAAGACATACAAGAGCTAATCCAGATCCGAATCCTCTGCCCGTTTATGAAAATCCAAATCTGATTTCAAAATTCCTCTGTCAAGAAAGCTCGGTGACTCCATTGGTTAAATCTCATTCATGTCCCGCACTTATTGAATACCTTGAAGACATTCCTTTTGATGCAAGGTTTGAATTGTCATTGTTCAAGACTAAGTCCGAAAACGCTCTTGATTCTATTGTTACAAATCCTAACTTCGCTGCAGCTCTTGAATTTGAAAGGCATAATAAATTAATTGACAATTTTATCTTGAGACACCTTCAGACCACCATCCAAGCTGCCAATCTTTCTGAGTTTTTGGAAGCCATATCTGCAAATATTGGATCTACTGTCACGACATCTACCTCAAGGATTCCTACTGAACCGCCTTTCATTCCTACCATTCCTTTGCAGCCTATAATTACCTACTCTGAAACTACATCTAATTCCCGTTCTTCATCCCATATTGCTTCTCCTCCGCATACACCTCCGCATACTCCCCATACAGTAGCTGCATCCACTCCGCCAACAACACCAAGAGTAAATCCACCAAGAGCAATGGCTGCCCGCTTTGCACCTCTTGCTTTACCTCAGCAATTGCATGATATGCCAGCAGATTACCAAAGTAAAATTCCTTTATTTGATGGCACTCCTCAAAGTGTTTCCGCTTAGCAGCACATAGACAAAATGGCAACTTTTTATGATTTATATGAAATTGATGACGAAGATGTAACTATGCGATTGTTTGAGCAAACATTCGGAGGAGAAGTAAGAAAATGGTTCAGAGGTTTGGGAGCCAGAAGTATACCTACCTTGGCTGAGCTTCAGAAGCAGTTTCTTGATCGTTGGGAACTTAGAAAGGTCCGCTCCAGATTAATGCCAAGTACAATAATATCAAACGCAATCCCGGTGAGTCTGTCCAAGACTATATTATCAGGTTCAATACAGTTTATAATGCTATCCCTGATGATTTAAGACCATCTAGAAAATCAGCTCTTCTTAAATTTCCGGATGGCTTTGATCCAGAGATGGCTTACTCATTACGGGATAGAGATCCACCTACTTTAGAAGATATGCAAAAGATCGCTGTCAATGTTGAGGCAAATCTGAACGACAAGAGAGCACGTTTGAAGGCAAAGAAAAGAGTGACTATAAAGGAAGAATCTACATCATCAGAACCACCTTGGCTTTGCGAGATGTTCAAAAGACTCAACCTTGACAAATCAGAGCAACAGATTCGTAATCCAAATTACCATGGCCAGCAGCAACCTCAGTACAGAATCAAGCAACGTGAACCAAGAGTACAAGAACCGGCAGCCCAGCAACCAATCAAAACTCCTCTTTTGCAGAATTTTGTTACTCAAGATTCGGATGAAGATGCTGATGTAGCAAGGGACCAAAATCACTTCTTTACTCCTGATGACCTGCCTATTTACATCACCGAAGAAGATGAGTATGGAGAAAGTTCAGGCGCTCAGCAAGACGAATATTTTATCTTGGCTAATGATGCAGATTTAGATGATTACCAAAGAGGATATTTGAATGCCTTGTCCACTCAACAAAAGCAATATTCATTGAGGAATCGAGATGTACCTATCAATCCCATTCAGAAAAGGAAAGAAGCTACAACACCAAAGATGGATTCACCGACACCGCCGAAGAAAGGAAAAGAGACAATTGATCCCACAACCAGCAAGATATCAGTAGCAGAAAAGACAAATCAGGCAGCTATAATCAAAGATAGAAGAGAGATTCCAGTCAAAGAAGTCGACAAAGTTTCAGCATTTAGTTTGGAAAATGAAATTTCCAAATTAAAAATATCTATTCCTTTGACTGAAATCATGAAAAACAGCAGCTACCGAGATCAAGTTTCCAAAATTTTGAAATTTGATCCCATGCTTGACACAGTGAACATTGAAGATGATCAGCCTGAATTGATCTTTGGGCCAGCATTGAACGGTCAGTCCCCTGAGAGTGATGTTCCTCCCTTTTATATCAGTTTGAGATTTCATGAATATGTCTTGCATAATGCCATGTTCGATTCGGGTGCTTCACATAATCTGATGCCAAAGGCAATCATGGAGAAGCTGGGATTAGACATTACTAGAAAATATCATGATTTATATTCATTTGATTCCAGCCGCGTGAGATGTATCGGGCTCATCAAAGATCTGGTTGTTAGCTTAGATCAAATCCCGGCGAAAAATGTCTTGATGGATGTGGTTGTGGCAGACATTCCTCCACGGTTTGGTATGCTACTTTCGAGATCTTGGGGAGCTAAGTTGAAGGGTACTTTGCAGTTAGACTTCTCTTATGCAACAATTCCAGTCTTCGGTCAAATGAGAAAACTATATCATGAGCAAAAGATGAAATATATGATAACTAGTAAAGAGAAGCCGACCAATCATCCTGTAAATTATGTACATACTGATTTGGAGTCGTTTGTTTTATTTGCTGATAGTTTTAATGATATAGATAGTCAGTTAGTTCAAGCAGAAGATATACCAGAGATCATCGAGAATTTCAGAGAAGTATTACAAAAGGAAAGAGGAGAAAAGAAAGCTATCATGGAGCAAACAACTGAAGAAAAGGGGCAGCAAATGGAAAAATCAGAGGCAGTACAATTTCAGCACTTGGAGGAGGATGAAGATGGTCTTTGGACCATGGATTTTGATGGCGCAGTAGGTAGTGATGGTGTTGGTATTGGTGTGTGGAGTCGAAGTCCTTTTTCTACTCAAGACAAAGTTCCAAGCAAGGTGAGAGTGTGTTCTTATAAACTAGCATTTGATTGTTCAAATAATGAGGCAGAATATGAGGCTCTCATCGTTGGCCTAAAGATTCTTAAGAAACTGAAAGCTAAGAAGATTGCAGTCTATGGAGATTCCGAGCTGGTGATCAAGCAAGTAAAGGGTGAGTTTCAGGCCAAACATCCTCGTATGAGGGCATATCGTAATGCAGTCTTAGACATTTTGAAGTTGTTTTCTGATTATACCTTGACATGTGTGCCTCGCCTACAAAATGGTGTTGCGGATGGACTTGCTAAGGCAGCAAGCAATTTGAAAATTCCAATGAATTCTAGCAACAAATTTGAGATTCATGTGAAGCATCTTCCTACCGTCCTAGATAATCAACAATGTTGGCAAGTTTTTCAAGATGATGAAGAGATCAATGAGTTTTTGCAAAATAAGGGTAAGTTCAAAGATTCCTCAATAGATATTGAAAATGATGATGGTGATGACAACATACAAGTAAATCAAATGGATGTGCTGCAACTTAAGGACAATATTATTCCTAAAGGTTTGATTCCTTTAGAGGAGCTGTTTGACCAAGATGATGTGGCTCGCAAACTGACATTAAGATCGACGGAAAAGGGCGTTGAAGAGGTGAACATCGGGACAACTGAAAATCCCAAGATGGTTAAGTTATCAAGGTCATTATCACCAAAGGTAAACGCTGAATATATGAAATTGTTGTCTTTATTCTCTGATGTATTTGCATGGGATTATTCAGATCTGAAAACATATGATACAAATATCATCCAACATACTATTCCTATCAAGCCAAATCAGAAGCCTTTTCGTCAAAAGTTGAGGAGAATTAATCCCAAATTGCTGCCATCAATTGAGAAAGAGGTAAACAGGTTGTATAAGTCAGGAATCGTTGTGCCAATTTGATTTTCAGATTGGATATCCAACTTGGTGCCCGTAAGAAAGAAGACAGGTGAGGTCCGTTTATGTATTGATTTCAGAAATTTAAATAAAGTATCCTTAAAGGACAATTATCCACTGCCCAAAATGGATCATATATTGCAGCGAGTAGTTGGAGCATCAAGGATGTCACTACTCAACGATTATTCAGGTTACAATCAGATTTTAGTGCATGAATATGACCGTGACAAGACCGCATTCACCACTCCATGGGGAACATTTCATTATGCAAAGATGCCGTTTGGTTTGAAAAATGCAGGAGCTACCTTTCAACGTGCAATGGACGTGGCTTTCGCCAATGAGAAAGATTTATTTTTGGTTTTTTATCTTGATGATTTAACCGTGTTTTCAAATTCTGATGAGGAACATTTTTATCATTTGAAAATTGTTTTCCAAAAGTGCAGAAAATATGGCATATCGTTGAATCCGAAAAAGAGTCTTTTTGCCATGGATGAGGGAAAACTACTTGGTCACATCATATCTAAAGATGGCATCCGTGTTGATCCAACATGTGTGGAAGCCATTCAGCAAATTGAACAACCCCGGAACAAGAAAGAAATTCAGTCTTTCAATGGTAAATTGAATTTTTTGCGTCGTTTTATTCCAAATCTAGCAGAGCATCTAAGAGAGATCACAAGCATGCTCAAAAAGGACAGCCAGGTAAAGTGGACCAAAGAGGCAGTTAAATCATTTAATCTAGTGAAATTAGCTCTTTCTACAACTCCTATTTTGATCAGCCCCGACTACACTCAAGACTTTATTTTATTTTCATTTGCTTCTGAGCACACTTTGGCAACTATGCTAATGCAGAAGAGAAAAGGTGTAGAAAAGCCCATTGCCTTTTTCAGTCGCATAATTAGAGATGGAGAATTGAAATATAACATCATCGAGAAGCAAGCATTGGCGCTTGTTAAGGCCTTAAAGGATTTCTGTGTATACATATTGCATTCTCATATTCTAGCTTATGTTCCTAACGCAACAGTTAAAGATGTTTTAGTACAGGCAGATCCAGAAGGGAGAAGGGGTAAGTGGATTGCTGCGTTGTTAGAATATGATGTTGAAATTAAACCCACCAAGCTGATCAAAGGTCAAGGACTCGCGAAGCTAATGGCTGAAACAAATCTGCAAATCCTAGACATAAATTTGATTGCTGCTATGTTTGATGAAGATGAGGAGAACCCATCCTTTCAGGTATCTGAAATGTTTCTTTCTCCCCCATGGTATGCTGATATTCTATATGTACTTCAGCATTTATCTTCGCCTCCTGGAATGCCAAGAAATAGAAGTAGAACATTGAAATTGAAGGCTGCTAAATTTTGCATTCTCGATTCAGCATTGCTTTGGAAAGACCCTGGCGGGATGTTATTAAATTGTTTGGTAGAGGATGACGCCCAAAGAGTCGTAGAAGACTTTCATAGAGGAGACTGTGGAGGTCATTTGTTTTGGAAGACCACGGCAAAAAAGATACTAAGGGCATGCTATTATTGGCCTTCATTATTTTCAGATGTATACAAAGCAGTTAAAAATTGTCACGAATGCCAAATTTTTCAAGGAAAGCAGAAGCTCCAGCCTTTGCCTCTCAAACCAATTGAAATCAGCGCACCTTTTCAGCAGTGGGGATTGGATTTCATTGGTGAAATTCATCCAGCATCATCAGGACAACATCGATGGATATTGACGGCCACAGAATACTTCACAAAATGGATTGAAGCAATTCCTACTCGACAAGCTACGGATGCGGTAACTATTTCTTTTCTCGAGGCTAATATTTTGTCACGCTTTGGATGTCCAAGTAAGCTAATCACGGATAATGCAGCAACGTTTAAGTCAAAAAGGATGATTGAGTTTTGTTATAAGTACAATATTAGCTTGGGACATTCAACCACATACCACCCTCAAGGAAACGGATTGGCGGAGTCATCTAACAAGTCTTTGGTCAATATCATTAAGAAATTGTTGGAAATCAGCAAAAAGGGCTGGCACAAGAAGTTGATAAATGCACTATGGGCCGATAGGGTGAGTCAGAAGAAATCTATTGGTATGTCTCCTTTCGAATTGGTGTATGAAACAGACATAGTTTTTCCAACTTCACTTGTTGTCCCGGTAGTCAAATTGCTTCAAGAAGCGGGTAGTGAAGAAGATCCTATGCAGAGAAGAATAAATCAGATGATTCATTTGCAGCAGACACGGGAGGAGGTATTTCAAAACACTTGCAAATTGCAGGAGCGTATCAAAAGGATTTATGACCGGAAAGCAAAGGCAGACACATTTCAGCTGGATGAGGTTGTTTTAAGATGGGATGCTCATCATGAGGACAAGGGAAAGCATGGCAAATTTGAAAATTTGTGGAAAGGACCTTATAAGATTGCAGCATATCGTGGCCAAAATGCTTTTCTTCTCAAAGAGATGAACGGAGATGAATATCCTGGAGGGCCGATCAATGGTCGGCTGTTAAAGAGATATTACTTTTGAGTATTTTCTGCTCAATTCATTATCATTGTATATATCATTTTACTTTTGTTCCATCGCACATGTACACTAACTTATCATCTTCAGTTTGGGGCCCGAAGTGAAGGCTATAATTCTGAAAATGAAAGTTAGTTGGTCTAAGTTTGTCAAGTCAGTTGTCTTAATCTTTAGTTCGAGTCTAGTTTGGTCAAAGAAATGTTTGTTTTTTCAGTCAATTTCTCAAGATTTTGTGCCAGAATAATGACTCCATCGCCCAATGAGTGAAGGCACTGTCTGCTCTTCCAGAGATCTGCTGTTCTTGGCATCTCCAAGGAGCTACCATCCCCATTGGAGCCAATGTTAGAGTCGGTCTAGTAGCCCTCCACCAGAGATCAAAGCTCTTTGCATTTCATAATTAGGTGTCCCATCAGCATGATCATGTTGCATTCCGTTAGGCATGCCATAACTCTGCTGGAGGAGCTTGTGTCTTTTTTCCCCCTCTTGTTTGGCACTGCTGGTTCAGGTTTGTTTGAGTGAACAAAGTCTTCAAAAAGTCATTTGTCTTGTTTTAAATTTCCAGGTCTTAGGTCTAGGGTTGAGTCAAATTTTGTCTTAAGAAGTCATAAAGGACCAGCAGGCCAGAGGGATGTCCTTCATAAAGCATCATTTCAACAATTTTCACTATTCTTCAGTTAAATTTCCACTTTGTTTTCAAAAACTCTGTTTTTGAAAAACAGAGGTCATTCTCTCGTTTTTTGTAAAAATTTTCAAATTTTCAAATTTTCCAAATGTCAAAGTGCAGCCTTGGTCTCCTTTGCCAAAGCACCTTAGAAGCTATCCCTGCAAAAATTTTCAGAACAAACCATCAGTTCAACCAATTTTTCAAAGAGAAGAAACCAAAAATTAGAGCCAAGTAAGTTCAAAAAGTGTCAACACTCAAAACATTAGAAAGTGGGTTTTGGGCAAATGTAAATTTAAAGCAAGCCTATAAAAGCACATTAAACTTCATTTGTAACTCATTTGCCTCTCACAAGCTAAGTGCAAACTTGCAAAGGCGATTTCATGAGATATTGAGCAAAGTTGGGCAGTCTCGGTAGCGCGCTACGCGCTGGGAAGTGCGCGCTACGCGTTGGTGGCGCGCTACGCGTAGGGGAGGTTCTGGCAGTGCAAAAATACACGGGCGCTATGCATAGAGGGCACGCTACGCGTTGGGCAGAGGGCGCTACGCGTTGGGTATTTCGCCCAAAAACTTGCAGCAAACACACAATACACCTCTCTCAGCTCAAGCAACATTCAAGTAAGCTCTTTCATGATTGTTTTGGTTATTTTTTGCAAAATGAATGTAAAGGAAAAATGACCAATATGCCATGAAATGGAAAACAAGAAACCCTAATGTTGATGTGTAAAATGAAAGACTAAGTTTGCTAGGGTTTTCAAAGATATGCTGCCCAAGGTTTTCCCATGAT
>APFE031503336.1:81699-125730 GCA_000404065.3 Pinus taeda | reverse complement strand
AAGTAGGTGTCTCATCAGTGTCATCTTATTGCATTCCATTAGGCATGCCATAACCCTGATGGAGGAGCTTGTGTCTTGTATTCCCCTCTTGGCACTGCTGGATTAAGTCTGTTTCAGTCAATAAATTCCTTACCGGGTCATTGGTCTTGTCTTGAAATCAAAGTCCTTGGTCTAGGGTTTAGTCCAATTTTGTCTTTTGAGGTTATGTCTTTTAAGGTCAATAAATGCCCAGCAGGCCAGAGGGATGTCCATCAAAGCATCACTTCAGATGATTTCATATTGTATAGCTAATTTTTACCTTGAGTTCAAATCTGTTTTTGAAGGCAAGGTCATTTTCTCATTTTTGTAAAAATTTGTAAAAAATTCAAATTCTCCAGAAGTCGGCATGCGGCCTTGGTCTCCTTTGCCAAGACTCCTCATAAGCTATCCCTACAAAAATTTTCAAGAAAAAGCATCATTTCAACCAATTTCATGACAAAAAGGAAACCACAAGTCAGCAGCAATTAGTTTTAAAAAAGTGTCATTGCATAAACATTATAAAGTAGGTTTGAGGGGAAATTAATTTAAATCAAGCTTATAAAAGCCCCTCTCTCCTCATTTTGCAACTCATTTGCCTCTCACAAGCTAAGTGGAAACTTGCAAAGGCGATTTCATGAAATATTGAGCGAAGTTGGGCAGTCTTGGTAGCGTGCTACGTGTTGGGAAGTGCGCGCTACGCGTTGGTGGCGCGCTACGCATAGGGGAGGTTCTGGAAGTGCAAAAATACAAGGGCGCTATGCATTGGGAGCGCGCTACGCGTTGGGAAGAGGGCGCTACGCGTTGGGTATTTTGCCCAAAAACCTGCAACAAACACATAATACACCTCTCTCAGCTCAAGCAGCATTCAAGTAAGCTCTTTCATGATTCTTTTGGTTATTTTTTGCAAAGTGAATGTAAAGGAAAAATGACCAATATGCCATGAAATGGAAAACAAGAAACCCTAATGTTGATGTGTAAAATGAAAGACTAAGTTTGCTAGGGTTTTCAAAGATATGTTGCCCAAGGTTTTCCCATGATTCACCCTCATTTTTCCTCTCATATTCATCATCATTCCTTTTCAAATTTCCCATAAAATTTCACAAAATTCCTCCATAATTCCCAAACCCTACTTAGCCCTAAAAACCTACTTCACCCCAAACCCTACACTTTCACAATTTCCTATGTTTTTTCCCTTTCCCTAACAATTCCCTTGTCTTTATGTCCCCTTGGTAACAACATTTGAATAAAAAGTCAAACAGCATACAAAGTCAAACAACAATCAAGTGTGTGCACAGTCAACATATAGAGTTCAACAATCTTGTCTTCAAAACCATGTCAGAAACCGAATCAGATTATGAGCAGAGTGATTATAGTGGATCAACACCTGAGGAAGAAGTGCCTAGGAGGCATCACAAGGGTGGTAAAGGTGGTCGGCATGTTAGAGAGGAGCCCAACTCTTTGGCTTATTTGCAAGCTTGTCCATTTGCACTATCTTGTTTTCGATACCAATCATGCTTTGAGTATTGTGAGAAGATCTCACAAATTCAACATCATAGGGAATTAGTTCGCTTGTTTGTCCTACATTTGCACAATGGCCATGTAAACCTTGCAGGAGTGGATTTCACATTATCACCCGAGGTTGTTGCTCAAGCCACCGGGATACCGAAAGTTGGGGAAGAGTGGACCAAGCACAAGCTACTAGGCAAATTTCATTATCAACCATACATCAAACCCGGATTCGTGAAGAACCTCACTGCTATTTTTCCTTTCAGATTCCTAAGGGAGGAGTATGCACCCTTGATGAGGCTTATCATGCGCTATTTTACTTGTGAGGGCCGATTTTCATGTTTATATTCATACCATATCCGTTTGTTGATGCATTTTACTCGGGTACGAATGATGAACATTCCCTTTTTCATGTGCCGGAATATAGAGAAGATGGTGCCCGTAGTACAAAGGAAGAGCCCCGCACAACAACTCAAAAGCATATATCATTATGCACTGATCGAGATCATAGTGATGCATCAGCTGGCACAACAAGGCATTCCATGGGAGGATTTCATTTCTCGTGACTTCTTCACAGTGCCACATCCACCTCCTGAGATTGTCCATGATGAGGGGCCTTCACAGCAGCCGGGCATTCATGAGACCGAGCATGTTGATGCTCCAGCATATGTAACATATCAGAAAGGCCCGAGAGCCTTATTTGCAGCTGCACGACGAGTACTATCTCCACCTGGGGTGGAAGGGGTCTCGTTGAATTCATCGAAACAACGAGTACTATCTCCACATCATGTGGAAGGGGTCTCACCACCTTCTTCAGCACAGGTACAGGTTCAGGACAGGGGCAAGAGGCCCATGATTGATGAGGGCCCTTTAGTAGGTCCGGATACACATGTCATTGATATTGAGGCTAGCTCTCCTGCCTCAAAGCTCAAGGAGATCATCCGAGAGCAAAGGACCGAGAATGAGTCACTGCACAAGAAATTGCAGATGGAAAAATGGGTGATTAACTATTTAGAGCAGCGCAACAAACAGTTGGAGGATGAGCACGAGCTTTATGAGCAGCGGAAGATTCGTGAAGACCGGGAATTGGCCCGTAGGAGACTCGGTGATTTGACACCCATAGATCGAGAATCCATGCTTATTCGGGTGAACACTCACTTGGAAAGATTGTTGGCGAAAGCCAATAGAGACAAAGATATGCTTCGCCATATGAAGAATCATTATTGGGCCCGCATGCACGTGTGCAAGGCAAAAATGAAGGTTCTCAAGAGACGATTGGCCAAAGCACTAAAACAGAGGAAAAGGCCCGATCCACTTCAGATTTTGGCTGATGCCACCTTGAGGGAGCATGACACTCAATGATACACCCCCAGCTCAAAATTCAGACAATTTGGAGCAATTTTGGTCATTTTTGAAATTTTTTGTCAAAAACAGGTTTTTGTCCCCAACGCGTAGTGCGCCGGGCGCTACGCTTTCGTTGGGGAGGTCCATTTCAGGAAAAGTTTGCATTTTTGGATTTTTCATGACAAAATATAGCTTCTCAGTCATGGCCAAGAAATTTCATGGATTTTGAGCCCCCAAAAGGTCAAAAAACAAGCAAAAAATGACCTTCTGCCACTTTTTGGACACACAGGAAGCAGTCTTGGGAGATTGCAATTTTGGAGGGGCAAATGGCCATCAAATTGAAAAATTCCACTTGGGATGGAAATTAGACATCCAGAAATTTCCAACACGCCCACTTGTGCCTCATTTGGATGCCGGGAAGTACCTCAAAAGTGGCCTGAAAGGCGCGCTATGTGTAGAGAAATGGCGCGCTACGCGTAGGGGAAATTGGCCAGTTTTTCACTTTCGGCTCAGGACAACGCAACTTTTGACCAGTCTTGAATTTTCATGGGATTTTTCACCCTCTTTGATGTAACTAAATGTAATTTCATGATTGACATGGCTCTTTTTACCTATTCTAGAAGATTCATTCATAAAATGGCAAAAAATTAATGAATGAATTGGTTTCCAAGTTTATAGAGGCAAGTTGTTTTGATTGCCTAGTTTGTAGTACTCAGCTTAGAATTGGTTGAAACAGCTCCTAGAAGGAGGAGCTCGAACCCTAGAGGTTAGGGAATGGTTTGGCTTGGTCTATATATGTAATTTTTCATTTAGTAGCAGAAGTTGGACTCTTGGGATAGTTTTGGAACTATATTGTACATATTTACAACATTTTTGGCAAAGGAAAGACCAGGGTTTTGCAACACTACTTGGGATCCATGTGGCTTTATGTCATGATGGTGTGTTTATTTCAATTCTTGTAAGTTATGTATGTGCATCATTATCTTTATTAAATATTCTCTTATTAAGCAAATGAAGTGTTAAGGTAGAATCCATGAAATTGCCATGCTCTGCCTTTAAATTTGTTTAATATTCTATGTTTTCTTCAGTTTAAGGAGAATCCTTGAGACCCCTTTCTCTCCTTAGCCTCTAACCGGTCTGATCTATCCATCTCACCTGCTTTAAGGCATCAAAACAATTGCCTATCTTGCCCCAAGTGGACCTCTGCAAAAGCTGTGCCTCATCCCCGCACCCAAAATTGCCTTTCCCTTGATTTCAACAAAATCATAAAAAATCAATCCTAAACTCTTTGTACTTAATACCTAGCCTAAAATCAGTCATCAATTCGGTCATCTCGAGCCTTTTCGATTATCTTATGCCGAGTTTGACCCGGAGAGAGCCCTCTCCTGTCCTCGTAGGGCTAGCTACGAGGCTGAGCGTGGTTTGATGTGGCCTTGAGTCTTGCCTTATTTCAGCCTAAGGCGGATTTGAGCGCTAACAAGTTGGAGGATTTTACTAAGAAGCTAGATAAAAATTTTGAAAATTGAAAAAAGTTGATTGAGAAGTTTTTGAGTATGTTAGTTTAGGGCATACAAGAAAAAAACCATGGGATTTCATAACACATTGAGCCACACCGATTCATTACTATTTATCCTTCCACAATACTTCTTGGGTTTGCATGATAATATATCAATCCAAGATAATAACATATGACACCATTCTCTTAAGTTGGAATTGAAACAAGTTTGATGACCATTCTAACCTATCATGATGTGTCACCTACATGGAAAATTACATTACCTCTAGGGTATTACTAATGATGTGATGAAACCGATGATGAGGGTCGTATATTTAAATCCATAGAGATGGTAATGGTTTGAATGACATAAGAAAACATATTTAGGCTATATTGTTTTGAGCCAGTTTATTAAGGATGTTCATGTTCGAGAGGGATACTCATTCTTTGGGGTGACTTACCAAGTTACACCAAATAAGTTCAGTCACCAAATTTAAATCAATCGTTGAGCACTTAGCCATTCATTCAGAGAACTTAACATATTTCTTTAATAAAAAATGTTTCAGTAGTGGCCTTTGTTGAAGGAAATGTAACTAGGTTCGGTCTTCATAAATGTAATTTTGATATTTGTATTTATTCAAGAGAAGAAATATTATTTTTATAATATATGTCAAAGAGTTTCTTGCTCATTGAAATAGGTTTAGCACATATTAAAGTGCTATAGGTGAGTCAAATGGTCAAAATAAAACGTTGAAGACCTTAAGGGTATGTTACTCCATGTATATGTTTATATTAGAGTCAAAGAATAACCCTCCAAGCAAAGTCAAGTCTCCTCCAAGCATGTGACAACATCAAAGAATCCATCTGAAGCAAAGATAACAAGTCAGCCTACAAACAGTCTCCAAGTCGACCTAAAAGGAGGGACAATCCTCTATATATAGAGGTTTTCCACTCCACTATAATGTCAAGAAATCACTTATGAAATTAGTGAAGGTAGGAAGCCGATAAAAGGGTAATAAGAGGACAAGTAAAGGGCCTCCAAGACAGCGAAGAAAGGAGGAATAAAACCAAACTGTTCTAGGGATAGTTACAACCACACATGCGAGGAAAGGAAGGTTGTCTCTATAGTTATGACAACAACAACAAACAATCAACCATCTCTCATTGTTTGGGGTTAAATCTAGGCCTACAATGCCTCCTACCCAAGCATAGAATAAGGGTAGTCAAGGAAAGGAGAGAAGGGTATACAACATCAAGTAAACCTCCCACATGTGCGAGAATTTAGGGTTGATGTATAGTCACTTCAATCTACACCTAGATCTCAAGAAGGATCTAATTTGAAGGAAGGTATCTACATAAGTGAAGGATATATCTAAGAATATAAGAGAAGCACATTATCTAGAGAAAGTGCAACAAGATCTACCAACAGTTGAAAGAATAGTGAAGTGCTGGAAGAAGAAGGAGGACGAAGTGTTGGGGAACGACGTGCTGGAAGAAGGAAGACTAAGTTCTGAGGAGATAAGTGCAAAAAGGAGAAAGGACTTGACTTGTGCTTGGAGGATATTTTAGTCAAGGGTATAGGGTTTGGCATTGATCAATAAGAATCTTCAATAAGAGAAATTTACTGAAGGGTTTTCCTCTCAAGAGAAGAGAGGTTTTAGCCCTGGTAGAGAGCCAACATATTGTGTTATTGTTCTTATGTTTTTGACAACAGTTTGATGAAGTACACACATGCATTAATAATAATAAGAAGAATATTAAGCTAACAAGAAAAAGTAAAAATATTGTTATCAAGTCAAGAATAATCACACTACACCTAATTGCCCTTGATTCTTCAACATGGTATCAGAGCTAAGGTGACACATCAAGGAAAGGGCATCTCAAGAACACTCATCAAGAAAGAATATCTACAAAATTGAATCATCAATCACTTCAAGGACAAGAAGGTATACCACCTATCATTCACCAAGGAAGACTACAAAGCAAGAAGAAGAGCATTACATAAAGGCACCCACAGAGAAGAGAAGATCAAAGAGGTATATACGTCATCTACAAGTCATCAAGCAAATCTCATCATCAAGCAAGTCCACTTGGAGAAGGAAACTTGAAGAACATCAAGATCATAGGATGGAAAGCCATAAAGTCTTCAAGAAGAAAGAAAATCCACTACATCTAAAGATCTATCAAGTAAGTATATGTCCCCTTTTGAATATACATCAATGTCTTTTTGTAAGGAAAGCAACAAATTGGTAGGTACCAATAACTTTCTTGCATGGAAGAAGAGGACTAATTTACTTCTCAGTGAGAATGAACTTCTAGAACATGTCTGTTATGAAACTAGCTCAAGAAAAGATAGAAAAGATAGATCAATGCCTTAGAATTGAGCCTCTTCGAGGGGGCAACCTCATTTACATTACATAAATGAACAATTCTTGGATGATTCAAATGACCTCCTTTCTATATATAGGAGTCTAAGGAGTCACAATATAACCCAGCCGACCTAACAATAATAATATATAGTCACAAAAATAACAATAGAGGGATTCTATGGGGCACAATAATAACAATATGGGGATAATAGGGGAACAACAATATTAATAAGGGGTACAACTACAATAGTAATGGGGTAATCACTAGTATTATAGGGACCCAACAATGTCAAATGGAATATCACTATCCCTGCTAAGGAGAAAACCCAAGCCTTAGCCAAGTACAATAAGGATGAGACAAGAGCTGAAAGGATTCTAATAGAATCTATCAAGGACTTTCTCATTCCTTATGTCTCCAAATTTTAAATTTCAAAAGAAATCTATGCTAAACTAGTGAAGATATTCTCGATAACCAAAAATGGAGAAGTGTTATATCTAAGAATTTAAGTGTACAAGATGAACATATAAAAGGAAGGAATAGCTCCCTACTTCATGAAGATATCTAAGATGAGAGATCAACTTCAAGACCTAGGGGAAGTCACGTCCGACAAAGAAATGACAACTGTAGTACTCAATGCTTTACGTGAGGATTGGGGCAACATCACATCAAGCATATATGCCAAGAAGGAAGATACCATACTAAGTGAAATGTGGTCTCTATGTAAAACAAATGAAACTAGACTCAAAGCCAATGAAGATGTGGGATCAAAGGAGAAAGGATTTGATACCTTGGCTAAGAGAAAGGGAAACTTTGGCAAATTTGGTCCACAAAAAACAAACAACAAAGATATTTCCAAAATCCAATGCTATGGATGCCAAGAATATGGACACTACAAAAAGGAATTGTCCTAAACTAAAGAAGGACAACAACAACAAAAGAAAAGGGGAAGAAGCTCATGTGACTCAAGAAATTAAAGAAGACAAGAAGCAAAAGAAGGAAGATCCTCCAGATTTCTACTATGACTAACTGTACTTCTTTACTTAAAGTCTTCTTTCAAAGTTTTGAGTACCATAGGATCATATAGGAATAGAATAAAATTGCATGGCTGGAAACATCTTCTAGAATCTAAAAACATGAAGTACATAAAGTTCTATACACTCATGTAGAAAGAACATTTATAAATGAGAACAAAATGCATGGTTAGAAATGTCTTCTAGAATATAGGGGCATGGTAGATATAGTTCAAGGTATTCATGTAGAAGGAACATACCTACAATAGGACCTCATCCACAACAAAGTAAATTTGATCAAGATTAAGAATCTTAGAAAACATCCATCATCAAAGGGTAAGGAACATTTGCAGGGTAAGGGTCTTCAAGATCCTATGATGGAATTTTCAATGGAAGATTCATAAACAAAAGAAAATATCTCATTGGGAATCTCATTCACGGGATTCAATAAAGAGATGATATGAAGGCAAGCTAAGATGAAGCCAGAAGGGCCACACCAAGGACAACCAAATGAAGCTAATATGATGAAAGGAGAATCAAGATGAGGCATGTATGCATCAAAGTTTAGTCATGTTATCATATGTACATTATTGAGTCATGGGAATAGTTATATGACATGATCAAGTATGAAAGAGTCTCTTTCACCACTAACATGCTCGAAGGCATGTACTACAATGCAATTAAGGTCGACAAAAGGTGATACTCACATAAGGAGTATAAGATTTCTGACTAAGAAGCAAGTGAAATGCTGACTAGTCCTAGAAGAAATCAATGAAGAAGTGCTCCCACAAGGAGCACAAGATGTTTGACCTACCTATCCATGAAGAAGTAAATGAAGAAAGAGATCAAGAATGTGAAGAACACCATGATCACCAATAATAACTGTCTGACAAGATACTTTAAAGGTATCTCCTGAAAGAAGGCAAGACAACTCTAACAAAGGAAGGAAAGAACCTTGACACCCATGAAGGCCTCAAAGATACAAAAGGTGTAGATAACTTATTATTCTCTACAAAGATGTCATGATGAAGGAATCCATCAAACAAAAATTAATGTTGAAGCAATCACATGATGAAGTCATGAAGGGCTACTCGACTGAAGCATGGGAACAGGCAAGTTCAACGAAGCTGTTGTAGTGTTTTCTTCTCAATGATGTACGAAAAGAACCCACTTAAGATTGTGGATGACAAACGATCTCAACAATAGAGATGACTGCTAAACATTGCATATCTACAACTATTGATAGAAACAAAACCTACCAAAATTCTGATCTATGCTGCAATCATAGTTAAACAGTGAAATAAAGAGTAATAACCCCAAAACATCCAAAGGCAACCAGATATGTAAAGAATGATTTTATTATAACACCTATGAAGGGAACAAATATATGTTACCAGTCCCCCTCTATGGGATGGGTTCTTTCTATCCTCAAATGCTTTTAGCTTTTGTAGAGTCTCTCTCCTCTATAATGCATAAACCCAACAAAAATATGGTGTGCAGCAATGAAAATAATCAGAGTTACAACAGTGAGTGCAATAATCAAAATAATCAAAAGTGAATAATGAATGGAAAACCCTCCTATTTATAACAAAATATTGAGTTATCCTCTAGTAATAAGCAATAATAAAATATTATTGATCCCATTCTTGGAATTACCACTTGGAATATTTTATTATATTTGCTTAGGAGGGAAAAAGTATTTAAACTTTTATTTAGAAATAATAAATAAATAAATCATTTATTTATTATCTCAATGAATTAGTTAAGGAATAATAAACACATAAGGATTTATTTAATTATTCCCAAGGGATTTAGTCAAATTTAACAAAGAATAATAATTAATTAGTGATTAATTAGTTATTCTTAGAGAAAAATAAGAAAAATAATGATTTGTCTGTTTATTTTTCATGATTGGGTCAAATTTGACAAGGAATAATAATAAAACAGTGGTTAAAATAATTATTCCTAGAAGAAAATAAAGTAAATAATGATTTATTTAATTATTCTTCATAGGTTTAACTATAAATTACTTAATAAAGGTGGTTTATTAGGTAATTTCTCACAGTGAAAGCAATTTTACTATGGTAAAATTGGTTTTACATGGTGTACTTTGATCCATCTAGTAAATTAGGCTAGATGATCAATTTTTTGGTGATAACAGATTTCCCCCCAACGTACGAGTGTTAGGAGCAAAACGTATAACCGAAGTACGTTGTAAAGACACAATCACTTAGACAACATAGGGGAGTCAAAGAAAGAGAGAGAGAGAGAGAGAGAGAGAGAGAGAGAGAGAGAGGCCAATGAAATTGAAGATGAGAGATGATAGTGACAAAGGGGGTGAGAATAATGCAAGTCTCCTTTTATGTTATGGTACCAGACCTCAATGAGGCGGGGGAGGCATACCCATACCCACTGAGATAACTTAGTACAAAAATATTGGTTCACCCAGAAATATGAAACTGAACAATAAAGTACATGTTGAATGGTACATGACACGCTGGCATAACAGAGCCATAAAATAATACAATGTGTTCCATATACATATGCATCTAGTAAAAACATGAGCTAGGATTGAATACAATAATATCTGAGTACGTGAGATATAAAATCCCTTCCCTCAAAAAATGGGTGGGAGGGAGGCAAGGAAAATTTTAAGGATGGAAATTAATCTTGAAGTTTAAAAACAATGGCGAATCACCCTAGTCCCTAATATGAAAACTATAAAATGTTTAATGTTTTATTTGTTAAATTATTAAAATTCATAATGATTTTATATATACTCTCTATATAATGTTGGCGATTTTAGAGGTAAATAATTTTACAATGTAAAATTTGGGCGAATATGCTTTATAAAAAAATGGAAATTGGCAAATCTGTTTTTTGGAAAAGTCATGGAAAAATAGGCCACTTGCGAATATTAGCTCGTAAAATTTTCCATGGAGCGAGGGTTGAACAACCAAAGAAGCCCTGCTGAACAAGGGAGGGCTCTGCAAAACTC
Source organism: Pinus taeda (assembly GCA_000404065.3). Classification (NCBI taxonomy): domain Eukaryota; kingdom Viridiplantae; phylum Streptophyta; class Pinopsida; order Pinales; family Pinaceae; genus Pinus; species Pinus taeda. Next base: position 114,989 of record APFE031503336.1, on the reverse strand, counting down.
AATGGATCATTTGGAGGAGACATGCATACTATGAACACTATAATCAGTAGGAACCGAACCCATCAACTCTATGGAACTGCATCTGAGGCTGTAGCATAGTAGTTGTGCATCCGGGCATGTGGGGGGCTACCTGAAGGGCCACCCCCTCATGAGGTTCGAAACATCTCACACACACCCAGGAATCATTGGTACAATCTGCTGCATCACTAGACCATCAAGTATATGGATCATGAACATGAAACGACCAAGTCAAAGGGAAATAATGAGATCCTCTACTCGATCCAAGGCACCGAACAAGAATGGAATCTGGAACTAAGATACACCTCCCTCTAGGCCATTCTTCTGGAATAAATGCGCTGATGTCGACAGAATAGGGTCCACGATAGATGAGGCAATGAGGAACCTTAACTAAAGCATGAGGGAAGTGATTTGACTGATGGATTGACACCAGGGATAATGGAGAAAAGGGGGTTGAGGGACAAACATATGACTACCCTTGTCAGAGCATAAAGTGCATGGTTGACTTGATAACAACTGACTCAACTCGAGAGGGGATGGGGACAATATGACTGGAGGCAAAAATGGGCAACACAGGATGGAAGGTATGAAAATATGGATGGAATACTATGACATGAGATGATGGGACATGAAATAGACTCCAAGGATGCAAGGGTGACTCTTCGCGGATGCTTTGAACAAGGGTGAATCGATGACATTGCCACACAGACTAGGCCCAATAGGGACCATGAAAACATGAGTAAATGATGGTTACTGATGACGAAGAGCGACATATGGTACGATAAGTATTAAGAGGAGGTGGAACTCAAAGTAGAAGTATCACTTTATGACAAAATCCAATTTTGAGAAGCGACAAAGTGACCTTTCTGGAAAAATGGTTTCCGAGTGAAGTGTCAAATCATCAAAAACTGAATAAGACCCATTATAGAGCTTGGTGAGAGATTTCCAATGGTTTTGACAGTTCGTCAAACTGAGCTACAAAGATCGTAGAGGGTAAACCAACCATCGGAATCAGGATCTACGAATTTCAAGAAAGTAGCCTTACTTGTCTAAAGATGGCCTTAATGCTTCTTGGAACAATGGTTCTTGGTGAAGAATTAAGGGAATAGGAAAATGAGAATGAACTACTAGAGGAGGTCTAGAATCATCCTCACCCACTAAGTCAAACATGGGTACTAGGTGGTAATAGAGTAGAATATTTGAAGATATGGTATTAAACGTCTACGATATGCGATGTGAATATGGCTTGCTGTAGAGGCTAGTAGGACAAACTATCCAAGGAATGGTAGGATAATCAACCATACCTAGATCCAGTGGGATCTAGGCCAAGAACTATGTGAGAAGATGGCTAGGGGAAAAACATCATGCCCCCAAGCATGGGAATCACACTGATCTGGTATGCAAAGGTCGGAATTATGCCCCTTAGCAGGAGGAGTTTGTGGAGCGCCTTTGTGTTCTGAGTGCTCGAAAAAAGGATTCAAGCATCTAGACCCAACTTGGAACGAGATCCTCCAAAGGAGATGTAGGGGCCTATGTGCCCCCCACTATGCTATGGACGTGCTGGATGTATTTAGAGCTATGGCTCCAAACACTTTTATGATACATAATATGATTATGCATTTTATATGACGGTGATGGTTCGCCATTTATGTGGTTATCTATTGTGGTATACATGTGCTAAATGCCAATCTAGAATGTTTTTTGCAATGGTATATACATAGCGATTTTGGCTCTAGGTACATGACTAAATGTAATGGTTTCAAATTCACGTACTAATAGCTTCACTCATAGATATTTTCTAAATAGGACTTGGTTATGCACATGATACACACCATTCAATTGCATGATAAGTAGCAAGGAATCTAAATGAGCATGAAGATGAAGGATGTGATGAGTGAGGGAATTGACTAACAAATCTATCACTGCATCATATTTGGCTTAATTATTAGTGGCAGATCCAAAGCACACGCTATTTGAAAGGACTAACGTATGGAAGGGGGTAAAAATGGCCTAGGTTGCCGATTCTACATTCTAGGAGAAGCGACTCTCACCATCGGCATGGCCGATATATAGTGTGGATGATGGATCCATCTGAAAGGTGCAAAAGACAACGGATGAGATGATGCAATCTACCTAGCTACATGTAAGAAATAAAGACACGAAAATCAAAGGGATGTGTTTTGAGCAACATTTCTTGAGGTAGAGTGCATTGAGAGAATTAGGAAGGAGATGGTCTTTGAAATCCTCTTAGATAAATGCCCCCTTACTCAAGTGCAGGGGTAATCAGGGGTAGACATAGCTTCCATGGCGTCCTCATTAGGCTAGGAGATGGGCGGACAAGAGGAAGACCGACTACATGATGCGGCGGCATTACCTAGTGCATTAACCTGAGAAATAAGGTTCACATACGCATCGTCTTGAATGGTAGACGACAGACTAGTAGATGGAGGATCTAATGATGTTGAGACTTGGGATTCTTTCGAAGGATATTCGATAGAAACGTGCATAGCAACCTCAGAAAGGTTTTCCTGTGAGGAACTCAAGGATGACGACAGGTAAAGAATGGGGCTTGTGGTGTCCATCATCTCGACATCGGGGGTAGGGATCAGAATAGTAGGGCCATATTTTCCCTGTTCTGGTTGACTAGTGGTACCCGAATCCATAGGTAGAGGAGTAGAGGCTCCAATACAAGTGGCCTTGTATTCACGAATTTCCCCAAGGCAATCGTGAAATTTATCGAGACGAGGGGAACGATGGGAATAGCGACCATGATGATCACATAGGGCACAAGGGTGGTTTTTGCACAACGTTTTGAGTTTCTTAGGTGGGATCGATATGTCAACATGGACTTCCATAATATTCAACTTAGGGAATGCTTCATGAACCAAAGGTTTAGGTTGAGGAAGTTCAGGACAATTGTTGGTGGCATGCCCAACAACTTCACACAAAGTGCACGGCTTTGGGGCCCTAAGGGCTAGAGGAGCTTAGGGAGTCTTTTCCTTTGAATCTTTCTTTTTGGCTTTGCCCCCTTGGCCAAATGCTTTCACAATAGGAGTTGGTTCCTATTGAGGTGGTGATGGTACTGAAGCAGCAACAAGGGTCATGGGGACCGATTGAACTAGGGTCAGAGCGTGATATGGTTGTGGCTAACCAAGTGGAATTTTTGTAGGGGGATCGTTGTACCATACTGGGATCCCAAGAGTCATGTTAGGAAGGACAAGCGAAGCCATGACAGGTACGGAAAAACTCCCGGAGGGGGGAATAAGAAAGGTATATGGCTAGAAAGATAATTCCCTGGCAGAATAGCTCCTGGATGGTTGAGACCTGGAGGAACAGTTCCTAGAGTGAACATAGGAGAGGCAACCACAAACGGAGGAGGTCTCGGGGGAGTGGGTCCATAGGGTTTAGTTGGAAGAGAAACAACAGGATGCTGGGGAGATGGTTATTAATCAGGTGTACTGGACTACTTAAGGGCAGCCCGTGACATTGTAACATGCAAACACTCATGGAAGTAACTTCAGAAATGGGAGGGGGAGGACCAAGGATGGCACCCAACAATGATGAATCTTTATAGACTCTGGGTGAGACACTGGTGTAAGGAGTGGATGATTGTTTATCAGATATTGACTTGAGGGAGGTCACGGATGTCAGCTCATAGTAAGTCAACTGATCAATGGTAACAATGTTCCCTTCATGGGGGAAGCACATCTTTTGGAACACCACAGTCGCGGAAACTGACATGGCTTATGTGTAACTACGACCTAAGAGAATATTATAATCCAAAGGGGCATCGATGACTTCGATATCAACATGGACAATCTTTCCCACAAGGGTCACTAGATAGTTGCAGTATATGCTAAGGCGCTGGGAGGAGTGTCCATCCCATGTACGCAAGGTGATGGTGGAGGGGGACACCTTGGGTGAATTGGGTTGTTTCCAAACAATAGCGAACATCACAAAGGTGGATGTACCTTCGTCAATAATGCATTTGGAGATGAGGGAATTACAGACTCTAACTGGTATCTGGAAAGCAATAGATGAAGGTAATGAGGGGTGCTCTGATGTATCAACCGGGAAGACAATCAAGCGATCGTTGGAAGGATCCACTACACCCAAGGCATTTAGTAGAGCCTTCTTTTGGGAAGGGCATGTCTGGAGGACTTCCAGTGTCGACATGGTGATAGGTGATTATGCCAAGTCGGCTACTATACTGTATGTATGGTAAAATCTGTTAGAAGCCGCATTACGGTGTAATGGTCCTTTTGGGATCTTGGGAATGGCCTCAACTTTGGGTTGAGGGATCTGTAAAGGACCATTTGGTGTCGTAAAAGGCTCAACAGACACTTTGGTTTTGGGCTCGACAACTGACGAAGTGGAGGGCTTGTCATATTGGCATGAGCGAGTTTGTAGGTTGATATTGGAGGGGTTAACCTCATCAGAGTTCATCATCAAGATCTGGTAGTCATCGGGACCAGAAGGTTGGGGGAGGTGAGATGTTTGACCTGTCTGGGGTTGAGCAACAACAAATCCTTGCTGAGGGAAAGGATATGTGAGCACGGCTAGTTGAGGTTTTGCAGAATTCTGAGGCAATTGTGGACCTCGAGAAGCTACTTGAGCTTCCCATAGTTGGCTCATCTGGGGTAAAAGGGGACACTCATGTGTGTAGTGGCCATGTACACCACAACATGCACAAGGCTTATTTGTATGAATAGGCTTGCTTTTCTTGGGTTGGCTGCCCTGTTGCTGGTTGTTGGTGTTAGGCTAGTTCCCCTAGGACTCACTAGGCTGGTTACCCTGGTTACCCTTGTTAGCCTTCCCCTTATTCCTTTTCTTCAAATTCTGGGGATTGGTATCACTCTGCTGTGCAAACACTTGACCCTAAGGGGGTGGTGGCTGCTGGGGTTGAGGATGCATGGGAGGTGGCGATGCTAATGCTTGAGGGTCTTGAGTGCCAGGTTGTGCATAAGGAGTAACAATTTGATAAATGGGTTGGGGCCCTAGAAACATGTTTCTAGTAGGAGGGGAATAAATGTTAGAGGAACTGGTGCCCCCATGTAGATAGCCATAATTTTGTTGAGAATATGGCGAAGAGTGTGAAATGGATCCAACGATACCATCGGCGGCATGAGATGACCCTAGTGCACTAGCACTTCCAGGACGAGGGAGGTCTGGAATAACGGTATAGACATAACCTGATTGAGCATAAATCAAATCATATCTCAAAGTGGTCTGGAGGGATTCTTCCTCGATCTAAGGAAAATGGGACGCGGCATCTTTCTCGATGGGGGATAAAAGGCTCTTGAGAAACCAATCTAGAGAAACATGGTCTTTGGAAGGCAAGGCACAACAAGAGCTCCTCCTTCGACGCCACTCTTGAAGATGGTTAGAAAGGCGAGTAGCGGAGGATTGACGGAATGTGGTCAAAAGCTCAGTACCAGTGTCATATGGGAGAGGTAACTGGAAATAGGACAAGAACGCTTTAGCAAGCGTCGCAAAAATAGAATGAGAAGTGGTAGCCTGGTCTACATACCATTTTGTAGCATCTCTAGTGAGCATGCGTTGGAAGAGCCGAAGACAAATGGAGTCATTGGTTATGGAGTTGGACGAACACCACATATGGAAGGATCAGATATGGTTGGTAGGATCCTCTCTAGTAATACCCTCAAACTTTGGGATGTCTGAGGGAAGCTTAGTCAGCATAGAGGGCCAACCAACATCATGGCGTATGGGGTTGTTTATCAACTGGTTAAGATCTAGTAGACTTAACCTAGCCATAAAAGGGAGCATGGGGGTTTCCGGAACGGTTCCTAAGACTGTTCCACCTGATGTGACCACTGGTATATTACGGGAGCCACCACGAGATTGGGGTCCTGCACCAGCTATGGGTCCAAACATGGTGACGATATGCAGTGAAGGATTTTTAGAATTAGATGAGGAATCAAGAGAAGAGTCAATATGGGGACTCGAAGGGCTATGAAATCGAACTCGACGGGGACGAGTAATACTCCCAAGTGGAAACTGAGGTTGACAGCCTAATAGTCTCTGCGACTCACGCCTTGGTGGTGTAATGATGGAAGGACACACAAACATAGAAATGGTGAAGGGAGATCAACAATATATCTTCTGTATCTGATGCGGTGAGATAAATTTATTAGGTTAAGTCTTGGCTTGACGGTGTAAACTAAGTGCCCTTCGCTTAAGGTGTGCTTGTGTGTGAAAGTGTATTAATTGATTAAGTCCACATTGTGTTTGTAAAAAAGAAGAACAAGCTTGCTGTAAATAAACTGAAATAAATAATAGAAAGTAAACAACAAAACAATTAACTAAACCCCACCCAAACAGGGTTTGCAAACACTGTACTTCTAGGTGGTTAAACCAACAGAAAATACATTGAAACGGTCAAGATATCTGACTGTCGGTGTGACTGGGATCAAGTGAGTCTAAGCTGCTGGAAAGTGGTGCAACAATAGCAAAAAACCAGAGGGGAAGATCATTTCAAAAAGATAGGGAAATCGGTGAAACACCTAGGGAAACCGATGGGACCCTAAGGGAATGACCAAACAAGTTTGAATGTGAAGCTATTGATGGTAGAAACCTATCTTATCACATCTGAAATAAAAGGTTACATATCTGTAAAATGTGGCTGAAAGTGCTGCAGAAACTTAGACTTCTCACTTAGCTAAACTCCTCCTAGAAAAGCGGAAGTGTACAAGAAGCCCTAAGGGAGGCTAAATTCGACTTCGACGAGTAAAACAAAATGGATCAAAGCCTAAGCAGGATCAGAAAGAGGTCAGACACCCTGTAGACAGTTCTTAGTAGAACCCAGAAACAGATCTGAGAAAAACCCTAAAACCCAAAAATCGTAGGTTCTGACCTGTTTTTTGGTGAAATCACATTTTTTGGGCAGAAAGTTGCATTCTTGAGCTGAGATCGCACCTTTTGGGCTGAAAACTATGATTTCTGCTCTGAGACTTCTGGTTTGCAAATTTCAGAAAAAAAGGGTGCCACCTTTGCTGTGACTGGTTCCTGTGATCTGCAGAAACAACCAGAAATCTTACGGAAGTCAGAAATTTATCAGATCTAGGGTTAAAACACTAGGAAACATTAATAGAATTGAAAAAAGAAGAAACCCTAAGCTAAAAAAGGTCACCTAGGTTTTTGGATCTGAAGTATAAAACCCAGCGGAGTCGCTAATTTGTTGTAGTGTTTTCTTTTCAATGATGTATGAAAAGAACCCACTTAAGATCATGGATGACAAACGATCTCAGCGGTAGAAATGACTGCTAAACATTGTAGATCTGCAACTATTGATAGAAACAAAACCTGCCAAAATTCTGATCTATGTGGCAATCATAGTTAAATAGTGAAATAAAAGGTAATAACCCGAAAACATCTAGTGGAAACCAGGTACGTAAAGAATGATTTTATTATGAAACCTGTGAACGGAACAAATATATGCTACCAGTCCCCCTCTATGGGATGGGTTCTTGGCTATCCTCAATTGCTTTAAGCTTCTGTAGAGTCTCTCTCCTCTATAACGCATAAACCCAACAAAACATGGTGTGCGACAATGAAAATAATCAGAGTTACAACAGTGAGTGCAACAATGAAAATAATCAAAAGTGAATAATGAATGGAAAACCCTCCTATTTATAACAAAATATTGAGTTATCCTCGAATAATTAGCAATAATAAAATATTATTGATCCCATTCTTGGAATTACCACTTGGAATTTTTTATTATATTTGTTTAGGAGGAAAAAACATTAAAACCTTTATTTAGAAATAATAAATAAATGATTTATTTATTATCTCAACGAATTAGTTAAGGGATAATAAACAAATAAGGATTTATTTAATTATTCCTAAGGGATTTAGTCAAATTTAATAAAAAATAATAACTAATTAGTGATTACTTAATTATTCTTAGATAAAAATAAGATAAATAATGATTTATCTATTTATTTTTCATGATTGGGTCAAATTTGATAAGGAATAATAATAAAACAATGGTTAAATTAATTATTCCTAGAAGAAAATCAAGTAAATAATGATTTATTTAATTATTCTTCATTGGTTTAACTATAAATTACTTAATAAAGGTGGTTTATTAGGTAGTTTGTCATAGTGAAAGCAATTTTACTATGGTAAAATTGGCTTTACATGGTGTACTTCGACCCATATAGTAAATTAGGCTAGATGATCAATTTTTTGGTGATAATAGAAGCATCCATGAGAAGAGTATTTCGAAGCATGGACAATATAACAAAGGAGTAGCCATATGGCAAGAGATCTTGATATATGAAAAGAATACCATTTTCCAAAGGAAGTATTGACATGACAAACCAAGAAGGAAAGTGATCGATGGATGGTTCCCTACCAAAAGGATGTTCAAACCAAGAATTCATGACATCGAAGCAAGGAAGAAGATAGAGCAGTTGAAGGACCCACAAAGAAGACTTTGCTTATGAATGGATAAGTCCCTAGCTAAGAGGGAGTTATAACAAGTTCCCAATTACAAAGGAAATTGGACAAGTACCTTGTCAAAGGATACTTGGGCATGTCTTCCTCAATTGAGAGGATATGATAGACACAACATTCTTGTCTTCACTTGGCAAGAAATAATGGGAGGGTTGGGTAATCATTTGGCATCTGATACTCTTTGGGGATGTGTAGGGAATCCAAGACAATAGTAGGCAAGAGGACCGCTATTTGTTGATGCATGGGAACCCAAGACAAGAATAGTCCTAGAAGGTAATACTCAGTGAACACCCGGGTGGGTATGTACATTGAGAGACAATGATGAACGTGTTTATAAATCATTGACCTCACCAGCATTGTAGCTCATAATCTCATGAAGAGATGGAGCTATTAGTTAAGGCCTTTCACTTTGATAATGTTGATTGATATGATGCTATAATAGATGGATTGCCAATATAGTTTCTCTTATGTGAATTATTCAAGATTGAAACATAGCCAAAACACCTTGTAATGTTGTATGAATACCTCCCTAGTTAAGAGGGATTGTTGAACGAAATGTAACTAGGTGCTGTCTTCATAAATTTACTTTTGATATTTGTATTTATTCAAGAAAAGGAATATAATTTTTATAATATATGTCAATGTTTTTCTTTCTCATTGAAATAGGTCTAGCACATATTAAAGTGCTATACATGAGTCAAATGGTCAAAAGAAAATGTCGAAGACCTTAAGGGAATGTTACTCCATGTATATGTTTGTATAAGAGTTAAATAATAACCCTCCAGGAAAAGTCAAGTCTCCTATAAGCATGTGACACCACCAAATAATCCATTCGAAGCAGTTATGGAAAAAAAGACTGTTTGACTTGGGGAGATAATAGCTCTATGATTAGGATCATAATTGGCACAACATTGATGAATTATATCTGGGAAAACATGGACTGAGGGGAGGAAATACATGGGAAGGTTAGATTCCCATAGCCCAAAGATATCAGACCCATTCAGATAACTATCTGTTGCTTGGCATAAGACCTGAAGATGGTTTTTATCACTAGATAAGTCTTTTATCTGAAAATCTTTATCAGCCAGAGGCAGATAATCTAAGTCTTTGTGAGGAGCGTTCATGGGTGCGACATTCAGGGCTATAGGGGTTTCCATTTTTGGTTCTTGTGGATTCAAAAAATGGAATTGGGGTTTTCTATGAAAAATAGGAAAAACAACAAGTTTGGGAACCTATATAGTGAACAAAGTTTGGATTTGAACTGAATTTAGCTGTTTCTTGTAGAATTTTCAGTGTAAAACCAAAACTTACAAGGTTTCGGTGAAAATTGGATAAATACCTGTAATGGGGAAGTGAACAGTGTAATGGCGGGTTGAATAACCGGTCCCGGGCTGAGTTACTACAAATTTCTTGATCAGGTGGTGGTTGGAAAGCTTTAGTAGTTCATTGGGACGTTGCTTTGCATGGGAACACAGTTGTAGAATATAATAGTGAAAATGACGTTTGTTCGTTTTATTTAACAAAGACAAGGTTGGCGGGGTTTTTTTATTTATCGGGTGTATGACGTAAGCGGGAAAATATGTTTTGTCGCATGCGGAGGGTGGTAAGCGGTCTGGGATCGCACAACTTTTGGAGTTAGGCGGTATTCGACTGGAGGCTAGCGATTCCATGGATTGCTTGGCGCGTGGCGAAGGTACGATTTGAAAACTGCCTGGTGATCGCGCGTTAAAGCGCAGTCACCAAGGGGGACGAAATATCAATGTCGATCATTGGATGATGGGGATGGGATCAAACGGTGGACGGGAAGTGAAGTACGACTGAACTTTAATTGGGGCGGGCCCGATTTAATTAACAAGTTAATAAATCATATCGGAGTGATTGTGAATGGTGGGGAGGTTCTTAATTAACCTTAGGGGTTAATTAATCCCATTTTGTGGAGCGGGGAGATTAGGTTATTAATGAATCTCACATTAATCCATTAATCCCTTTTTAACTGTGTTTATGGTTATAATTAACCAGGGCAGGGTATATAATAATTTGGGGTTTTTAGTATATAATTAAATAATACGAGAAATGGTAAATATGGCGGGATTTATATAATATAAGTCAGAGATTAATATGATAAATGAAATGAAAGCGCTAAGTTAAAACATTTTGGGTATACATTTAAACTTAGGCTTAAAGTGGAAAAAGGGGTTTCTAGGTGGTATTGTGCATTGTTCCTAAGTAAAATAGGATTTTACTTAGGAAAAGACTTTATGAAATCAAATGAATGGTTTATGGATGATTCTAAGTACTTAGGCTTTTTAAATTATTGGGCCGAGGGTCCGGTCCCTCCAGAAGTCAGAGAAATGCTCTGAGCCCCTCCAATTTAGCAAATGCCTTAGTGCTTAGGGGAAATTAGTGAATAATTAGGTAAAATGAGAAGGGGAGTTAATCATTGTGACTTTGTTTTGCTTGTAATGTCTTCAATGTGATGCATGCCTTGGCCTTTCATTGAAAAATGAAAGATTAACACATTTAGAGATATTATTCATCACATGTATCATTCTTCAACATCTTCTACCTACCCCGCCTACTTTAACCTAGCATTTTTTCCTTCTTTATTTGGGTGCACTTAGACTGGCAAACCCTTATCAATACTTTCTTTTCTTTTACATGGAAAGCCTACCTAAGTCTGCACTTATTACATTCAAGGGCTCAGATTACACTGTTGAGCTCCTTTTTATTTACTCTACTTATCTACTTATTTGCCAGGATTACACTGTTTGGTTAGATATTTACTCTCTATTTCTACAACATGAAATTGAAAGATGAATGAGCCAAGTTTAAACAGTTTGACTCTTCATGTATTGTGGCATAAGTAACAAGCTGCACACAATTGTTTATTACAGAAAATGAAAAAGTAATGGCATTTAGACTTGCACACTTTCCTGGTCTATTTTTGTTTGGGGTTCATTTCTTCTCATTTTTTGACCATTTTATTCTTTTCACCCTTTGATTTTTCTTTTAGGGTATACCCTCTTTACAATTTCTAGATTTTTTGATTTTTTGAAAATATGGAAAACCTTTGCAACACGAAAAGGTATGAACATATTACAGAGCTCATCAAGTCAATCATGACAGATGACACCTATTGGTATAGGAGCATAACATTGGCTCCACTTGGGGATGGCTTTTCCTGGTGGAAAGTCAAGAGCAATAGATCAGATGACTTTTGATTGATTTTGACTGTATTCTGCAATCTTCTTCTACTTGTTGCTTTATTGTATGTATGACAGTGACACTTCTGAAGCTTACGGCCTTCTCTTCAGGCTTCAACTCCAACAAGTTACTATCCAATCCAAATTGTGACATTACCGAGGATACAGTATGTACATGTTAAAGTCAGAATACATTAAAAATTTGGATCAAAGTAATGTTTCAACATCCGACCATTGATTGGCCCTTCTTCTGTTTTTGTGCCATCAAGGTTCTTCAAATAGTAAGTATTGTTTCCTTGTAAGGCATGGATAATAAAAGGTTCTTTCCATAGGAAGTCAAACTTCCAATGTTTTCCCTTATCCTCTCTCCTGGAATCCCATCTTAAAACATTGTCTCCAAGGTATAAATCTTCTGCCTTGGTTCTTTTATCAAACATTTTCTTAAGCTTTTCCTGTAACACTTGGGATCTTTGATATACTTCCTCTCTGGTCTGCTGCAAATGGATGGTCTGGTTATTCCTCTTTTGAATGTCATTAGGTTCAAGCTGAGCTTCTTGAAGTAATTTCATTACAAGAACTCCTAAAGATGAAGGAAATACAACCTCCATGCCATAAACTAACTCATAAGGACTAGTTCCAATAGATTTCTTGGTGGTGAGTCTGTCTGCCCATAGTGCATTTGTAAGTTTCTTGTGCCAATTTTTCTTATTCTCTTCGAATAATTTTTTAATAATATTAATCAGGCTCTTGTTGGAAGACTTAGCTAGACTATTACCTTGAGGGTAATAAGCTGTGGAATGGCCTAAAGTAATATGGTATTTGTTACAGAAACTTATCATTTTCTTGGATTTGAATGCAACAGCATTGTCAATTATGATTTTATCAGGATAGCCAAATCTAGACAATATGTTGGTTTCTAGGAATCCTATAATCACTGTGTCATTGGCTTGTCTAGAAGAAATGGCTTCTATGCATTTGGTGAAATAGTCTGTGGCAGTCAGAATCCATTTTTGTTGACTAGAAGAGGGAGGATAGATTTCTCCAATGAAGTCCAGGCCCCATTGTTGGAAGGGTTTTTTGGTGGAAATTAGCCTCAGGGGTAAAGGTAATAGTTTTCTATTGCCTTCAAAAATTTGACATTTATGGCAAATAGTGACAAATTTCTTTACATCAGTGAACAAGGTTGGCCAATAAAATCCAGCCCCTTAGGTTTTTGTCTGCAATTGATTTCTAATAAAGGTGTCTGCCACAGTCTCCTGCATGAAATTCTTGGAGAACCTTGTCAGCTTCTTTTTTTAATAAACAATTCAATAGAATACCTTCATGATCTTTCCAAAAAAGAGAATTATCTAAAATACAAAATTTTGAAGCTTTCATCTTTAAAAACTTTTTCTTTGTTCTGGATAACCCTGGAGGAGCCTGTAGGTTTAATAGTACATAAATTATATCATCATACCAAGGTGAATCGAAGAAGGCCTGGTTGATTTGTGGAGTCGCCATCTCCTATTCATTATCCAGTTCGTTAATATCCAGGGCTTGACAATTTGTTTCAGTCATGAGCTTGGCCAATCCTTGTCTTTTTATAAGATTTGTAGGTTTTATTTCAATATCGTACTCTAATATAGTAGCTATCCATTTACCTCTTTTCCCTCAATTCCATCTTGGGTTAAGATGTCTTTGACAACAACATATGGTACATTGGCTATTACATGGGAGTATAATATGTAGACTTTGAAGTCTTTAATAGCTTTTACAAGTTCAAAAGCTTGTTTTTCCATGATTTTGTATTTTAATGGTGCATCTCTAAGTGCTTTACTAAAAAAGGCTATGGGTTTCTCACATCCTTGATCATCCTTTTGTAGTAGAACAGCTGTTATGGTGTATTTTGATGCAAATGAAAATATTATGAAGTCTCTATCAAACTTTGGACTTGTAAGGATTGGTGTTCTGGTCAAAGCCATTTTAATTTCTTCAAATGCTTGTTTGGCTTCTACTGTCCATTTAATATTTGAATCATTTTTCAACATATTATTAAGAAATCTAATTAATTCAGCTAAGTTATATATGAATCTTCTCAAAAAATTAATCTTTCCTAGGAAAGCTTGAAGTTCTTTGACATTTCTAGGGTGGGGTATTTGCAGAATAGTTTCTATTCTAGCAGGATCAATTCTGATGCCATCTTTGGAAATGATATGGCCCAAGAGTTTGCCTTCCTCTAGACCAAACAAGGACTTCTTAGGATTTAAAGAAATACCATATTTTCTGCATTTTAAGAATACTTGTTTCAGATGATCCAAATGTTGTTGATCTGATTTAGAAAAAACAATCAAGTCATCTAGATATATAACCAGGAAATCATGAATTTCTTTTGCAAATGATATATCCATTGCTCTTTGGAAGGTTGCTCCTGCATTTTTAAGTCCAAAGGGAATTTTGACATACTTGAATGTACCCCATGGTATTGTAAAAGTAGTTTTTTCCTAGTCATTAGGATGAACCAGAATTTGGTTATAGCCTTAGAACCCATCTAAAAGTGAAATTCTAGAAGCACCTACTACCATTTGTAAAATATGATCCATCTTGGGTAAAGGGTATTTGTCCTTCAAAGAAACCTTATTAACATTTCTTAAATCAACACATAATTTGATTTCTCCCGTTTTCTTCCTGGTAGGTACTAGATTAGACACCCACTCTAAAAATTTGATAGGAGAAATTATCTCTGCTTCATACATTCGTTTGATTTCTTTCTCAATTAAGGGAAGTAATACAGGGTTAATTCTTCTGAGTTTTTGTTTGAATGGTTTTTGGTTTTCCTTCAGAGGTATTGTATGTTGAATTATAGAGGTGTCATATGATTTCATGTCTTCATAGCTCCAGGCAAAGACATCCAGGAATTCTCTCATTAGTTCAACATATTTGAGTTTTTGGTCAGGGGGCAGAGATTTAGATAAATTTACTATTTTCGGATTTTCTTAAGTCCCCAAGTTATAGTCCTCGATATCTGCTTTTAATGGTTCCATCTTAGGTTTCTTTGGAATGTCATTAAAATCAAAAAGATCTTCCAAAGGAGTTAATCCTTTAGGCAAATGATTGTTTTTTAAATTGATAACTTCAGATTCTCCTTCAATAATATCATCAATATCCATTTCTTTAAGGTCCTGCATTTCTTTGTTGGTAAACTTTGTTGAATGAAGCATTTGAATTGCACTTTTTGCTAAAATCTCTGTTTCTATTTTATTTGTTTGATCAAACTCACTAACTATATCTACATCTATGTTAATGCTAGAAAATTCTTCATCTAAGGTTAAGAAATTGTTAATCTACTTATCACTATCAAACACTTGCCAGTTCTTCAAATTGTCAGGCATGGCTGGTCTGTGTCTAATCTTAGTTGTGAACTGATGATTAGGTTCAAATGATAATTTGCAGGTGCTGGCAAACATTGCCAGACTATGAGCTTGCAAGTTATGTTTTCTTGGGATTTTAGCAAGCTTAGTTTCCAGAAATGTATTGAGAATCTCTATCACTATTCTTCTATAATATCTTAATTTGGGATCATTTGTTAGAAACTTTCCTTTGATATGTTGAATGATTAAATCAAAATCTCTTAAGACAGATACCTTAATTGCCCCTAATTTTTTGACAAGTTTAAGACCTAGCAACAGAGCTTCATATTCTGCCATATTATTGGTGCACCTAAAGTTTAATCTGTAGGCATGGCCTTCAGCATGATCATTTTCAAGATTGTGCACCCAAACTCCTGCTCCTGCTCCTAATTTGTTAACTAAACCATCAAATTCTAAGTGCTAAAGAATTTCATGTTCGTAATTTGTATCAGGAGTCTCAAGAATTTGTTTAATAGGGAGATCTTGTTTTTCACTTCCTTCTAGTTTCTCTTGGGTATCTGATGTATCATTGTTCTAAAAAAATTCCTAGATTTGAACACTAGACTTTTCATTTGTAATTTCTTTTGGTTCTGCTGCTAAAACTTTTAATTCAGTTGAGGAATCACTTTCAGCATTGTAAAGAATAAAAGAATCCATATCAGAGTGTACTGAGTAGATAGGGAAATTTTTGGGTTTCTCCTGACTACTTACCACATATTTCATTAAAGTTTCTCTGTATAGTTTCTTAGGTTGACCAAACACTGAAATAGTAGCATAAGACATGTCCAATTATAGAGATCCTTGGAGCTCTGCACCCCAAGATCTGGATAGCATGCCATACTTTGGTGGAATATCTGCTACTACTATGTCCATTAAGATTGTTTTGGCAGGATATTGAACTAGCGATACACACAAGTCTTTGATCAATCCTAAACATCTAAACTGACTTGAATCAAAAGAAAAAATGTCTTTGTATGGCCTGGTGATGTCTAGGTCTAATTTCTCCATTACAGACTTAGGCATTAAATTATGAGATGCACCAGAATCAAACATGGCATTATGAATTATTTTATCATGTATGTTTAAACTGACATAGAAAGGAGGTTTTCCTCCATCTACTGGTTTCCCATTCACTTCGGGGCCAAAGATCAATTCAGGTTGGTCGTCAAAAACATTTACTGAGTCTATATTCATAGAAATTTTGAGTGATCTATTGATTTGGCTTTTGTAGACTTCATGTTTGACTAATTCAAACAATGAAACAACTATTTTTAATTTGCCTACTTCAGTCTCAAGATTAAAAGGTTTTTCAGTCTGAGTTCTTGTATTTCAAACAACTAGATTCTCTTTATCTGCTATATTTTCTGTGTTTTTCTCCTTTTCAGGAGTGGGGTTATGAGCCGAAGTTGTTTCCAAATTAACTTCTGGAGGTTCTTCCATGTTTCTTTTGGAAGGAATAGAAGTGGAGAGTTGTCTATTATTGGGTTGATTATCGGATACATCTTCAATAATTGGGTTAACAGGGTTAGGGTCTTTTCTAGAAAGAATATGTACAGGGGTGGTATTAATATTACCTTTGTTGGGCTATTTTGTATCTTTTTGTTTGTTGGTTTTAGGGATATCAATTCTTCTGCTCCTCAGATTATATTGCTTGTGGACTTCATAAATGGTTGTATCATATCCCTCCCTAAAGTCAAATGATTCACCTGACTGAGTTTGGAATTGTTTAAGAATGTGAGCTTCTTGATCCTCTTGGGTCAAGAAAACTTGTTGTTCATTATTGAGTCTCATCAAATTGATTTGAGTATCTTCTATCGGTTCATCAGAAGTTGAGGCTTCAGCATAATTTCTTGGAATGGGGGCCTAATATTTTGGTCAAGCCCAGTCTTACTAGTGTTTTGGCTTTGGTTTTTCTTGAAATTTGGATTTCTCCCAGTATTGCTTGGTGGACCATCCCAAGGGGATTTCCTCTCGATTGTTTCTACTCTATCTCCTAACCTATCCATTCCTTTAATAATTGCATCCAATTTCCGTTCAAAGGCCGAAGGTTCTTCTTTCAAGTGTATCCTCCTTTCATTTCTGGCTTTAGCTCGTTTGGATATCAGGTTGGCTTCAACACTAACGGCTATACTTTGCATATCTTCTAAGGTTCGAGGAGCTCTTTCCCTAAGTTGGTATGCCATATCAGAATCAAATCCATCAGGGAATTTGATGAATGCCAAATCTGGGGGAGGTCTGAGGTTTTGAAGAATAGCATTGTAAACATTATTGAACCTAGTGCAGTAATCTTGCATAGTTTCTTGTGTTCCTCTCTTCAGGTTTTCATATTCTGATAAAATCTAGAGAGGATCTTTCTTCTTTTCCCATCTGTTCAAGAATGTCATATAAAGAGCTTGTAGGTCATTGATAATTTTTGCAGAGATGGCTCTAAACAAGGTTTTAACATCTCTAGTCAGACTTTGAACAAATACCCTCATTCTCACATCATCAGAATCAACTTCATATATTTCGAAGTAATTAGTCATTTTTTTGGTATGTTACTGAGCTGTGTAAGTACCAGAACCATCAAAAGGAGTGATTTTACTTTGATAGTCTTGGGGCATAGCACCCAAGTTGGCAGGTAAATTTAGGGGGGTATACTTGTTTGCCATTGCAGTAGATTGGGTTAAAACAACCACTGGGGTTGGTCTTGGAGTGGTGGATGGAGGGTTTGATGGGGTGGCTTGAGGTTGGGAAGTCTAAGGTGCTGATGATGAACTTGGAGAGGCTGTACTGATCACAGAAAGGTTTGGTGTTCCTTCAGAGGTAAGCTCAGATTGAATGGAGTTTTGCAAATGTCTGTCAAGATGTGAAGTGACAACTTCAAGTTGTAAGTTTTCAATAAATATTGGGTCATGAACTGTGTGGGCTAACCCAAAGTCAAAAAAGGTTACAAATAAAGAAGTTTCAAAAAACTCATCAAAGGGTTCGTCCTCCAGGTAAATCCACTTCACAGGACAGGATCTTGATCTATATAGAGGTCGAGAACTAGCAGAAATTTCTTGGTTTTCTTGTCTCCTAAGAACCCTAGGAATCAGATTAGGATTTTCAAACACAGGTGGTGGATTTGGATTAGTATTAGCTCTGGTGTAATGAATACTTTCTGAAGCCAGGTTTCTAGGTGTATTTTTGTTTTGTTTTTGTTTTTGTTTTTTTTTTTTCTCTAAATGGGTTTGACAATACAACTTCAACAGTCTCTTTAAGAGGCTTTAGATATGGGATTTGAACTTTCTTAAAGAATTAATTGATAAGAGGAACTGATCAAGTATTTGAAATCAGATGTTCAATCCATAAACTAGACCGGAGATAGACTGAAGCAACATTCATTTACTTGTGCAATTGCAAGGCAAGAGCAGTTCAAAGGCTACCTGGCTAACTTCAGGCTCCATCTATAGTTTATAAAGTAAACAATAGTAACAAACAAATTATTCGAGTCCCCAATGGAGTTGCCACTATGTTATCACTCATATTTTCCTTGAAGTTGTTCGGAAGAGGAAATGGGTCCGAGGTAACCACAAACCAGCTTTTAGATACAGAATCTAGCCAATCTGTATCCAGAGAGGGCTCTCTCTTTAAGTTTTTGCTTTGTTTTGAAAGATATTAGGCTAGTTATGAAGTTTAGGAGTTTTGTTTGAGTTTGGGTGGTGAGATTCAATAGCAGAGAGGTAGGACTGACTAGTTTAGGCCATTGGGCTAATGGAGTCAAAGAAAATGGCTTAACTGGATTAAGTTTCTTAACAAAGGATGGTTTCACAGGGCAAGATGGTCAAACAGTGAACAAATGAAGACTTAGAATAAATGGAATGGTTTCAAAATGGGTGAAGGGCAGTTAAGAATCCTTCAACCTATTTGAAAAATGGAACTTGAATGATTACTAATAAAGAGCAGTTAAGTATTCTTTAATAAATAATCAAAATGAACGAACTAGAAAATAGGAGCACTTTAGATTTCATTGTTTATCCTAATTCAGAAGAAAACATAGAGAACAATAACGATTGAAAACAGAGTGCAATCAAGCATATTCTGAATTACTTTTTTTCGTTTATCATTCATATATGAAACATATATGATAAACGAAACAAGGAAAACTTTAAAACACAAGATATAGAGGACTTATTGATCCTGTGTTTGATTTGAGAAATCTGTGGAAAGTCCTTTGCATCAATTCTTTATCCAGCAAGCCATACAAAAGTTGGTCCAACAACACTTTATTCCAAAATAATCAATATTACAACAATGTCTAAGAATCCACCCTCAATACTCCAATTGATGGAGTATTTATACAAAACATTTTACAAAAAATATTTCATAACAAAGTGAGATATAAACTAGGATGACTAAGAATAAGTTACAAGAAAATAGAGACAACTAGTCTCGAAGATAGGAGAAATGTAAATTGATGTTGTGCTGTTCTTATTCTCGCTGAGTGTGCTGGAGGCAAGCCCTATGATTTGGCTTGCTGCTGTCTTCTTTAGTAACTTTGTGCTGGCTGCCCTGTTTTGACTAATACCCTTTACCTGTTCTAATACATTTCAACTTGTTTGATCTCTGTTCATCTTTGTTCATTACTTAATACAATAAATAACCAAAATTTACATTTTACCAAGGATAAATTTACAAAATTTCCAATATGTCTTCCCACCATTTTGACTCTAGCAATCTGTGTTTCTGAAGTTTCCTCAAGGTCTCACCAGTTTCTGTATATCTAAAAAAGGTAGGCTGGATTGGGAAAAAGTGTTTTATCTCATGCTTAACATAGAACAAGTTCTCCAGACTATCATAGAGAACTCGGCCTGTAGGGAGTGCTTTTATTCTTGATGCACTTGTTGATGAACTAGCTTGATTACCAACATATTTATTCAATTCATCTATATAATTTCTATGCTTCATTAATCTATCATTAATCACTAAAGGACTTGGTAGCCCTTTCTTATGCAAAATAGCAAACTTCTCCATGAAAGCATTAATCTCTACTTTCATATCATGATATCTTCTCTCTAAATTCTGCATCAAAGTTTTCTTGGTTAACACCCTTTTGATTTCCAAAATGGTTTCTGTTCTATCTGTGATGCCAAGTGCTTCTAGCCGTTCACTATTCTAGGTATTCAAAAAATGTATGAGCCCATTGGCTTCATCAGGCATTTGTCCTAATTGTGCTTTTATCTTTTGAATTTCTCCCTGTGTTGTCTTCACTAGATCAATCTGCTAAAAAATTACTTGAATCGATGGCCAAACATCATTTATGGATTGAGTGATGTTGGCCCAAAGAATTTTCTTGATTTCTGCCAGAGGCTTGTCAAAAGTGAGATCTTTTTCTAATGTTTTCACTTTATTTTCTAATGCTTTAATCTCCCTTGTTTTTTCCACAACATTTATCTTTGAGAGATCATAATTTCTTTCCATCTTAGCAAACTGTTCATTTACCTGTTTTAATTCTAAAACTTGTAGTTTCATTTCTTCCATTGGCTTTATTAGCTCTTTTGTGCTCAAATTGGCGCTGCTACCCTATGCTGTTCTTGTTGTTGTTGTACCTGTGACCACCTCTGTTATGGCTGCTGGGATGTTTGGTGCTAATACTATCCCAAGTGTAGAGGGGATTGCTGTTGAGACTATTGGTATTACATCAGGAGGCCGAGAGGTCGACTCTCCCTGTTTGTCATTCAGCGCTTTTTCTAATGCCTGCTCTGTTTCATTCAATATTTCATTGAGTTTTAAGAGTAGATCCATCATCTCTTTTTCATATTTTTGTTTTATAACCTCAGCAATCTGTGGATGCCTTGAGGGAGGCAGCGTTAACTGCTTCCTTAAGGCAACAATATCTTCATCCTTCTTTTTGATTAATGCTTCTATACCCTTCACATCTTTGGGATCATGTCCCAATCCAATGATGATTTCTTCTAATGAATTTGTTATGTTATCTTTAGCCTGAGAGGAGGCTTTTTCTAAGTTTAGCTGGACAGTTGTATTATCCAAAGAATTTTGTAGCTTGTGGGCCATCATTGCTTTACTAGTCAATGTTGAATAGACCATTTCTCTAGTTTGCTTGTGCAGTTCAATTTGATCCATAGGATGAATATCCTTTGCTAATACCTCCAAGTTTGTTCTGAGATAATCTGCTGCTGATTGAGGTTGTTGTACCTTTGGGTTGAAGTAGCTCATTATCATCTTGCCCTCTTTAATGTCATAGGATGACATTAGTCTTTGTTGATTCGTGGGGGCCATTTTTAAATATTGATTGTAAATTTGAAGCCTCAATGGATCATTCCTGGCCTTTATTTTTGTGAATGTTTTCTTGATATCTAAGGCCTCTTTACCTGGTGGCCTGACAGATGATACTTCTACACTATGTGTTGTCTTTCTAGCTCTTGCCTCTGTAAGCTAGTGGATGTTCCTCACAATGGGAAAGTTTGTTGGCTAATTGCCCTTTCTTCTCTTTAACTATCTATAGTCTCTTCAACTATTTCCTCTTCTGAAAGAGGGTTCAGTCTTTGCCTTTTTGTCCCATGCTGTCCTATAGATCCACTGGCAGTGGTAGTAGTTTCTCTGTCCCTCTTTTTATTTCTTTTCTCATTTAGAGGAGTTTGCAAAACTGGAGTTTCTTCTACATTGGTTTGAGCTGGAGGAGTTGGCATTTGGACCTGTTCTTTGGAAGTTTCAGGCTGCTTTGACATTGTAGGCTGTCTTGTGGTCTCTACTTCCTTGCCTTTAGATGTTCTTGTGGCTGGTATGCTGAATATCCTTTGCTAATACCTCCAAGTTTGTTCTGAGATAATCTGCTGCTGATTGAGGTTGTTGTACCTTTGGGTTGAAGTAGCTCATTATCATCTTGCCCTCTTTAATGTCATAGGATGACATTAGTCTTTGTTGATTCGTGGGGGCCATTTTTAAATATTGATTGTAAATTTGAAGCCTCAATGGATCATTCCTGGCCTTTATTTTTGTGAATGTTTTCTTGATATCTAAGGCCTCTTTACCTGGTGGCCTGACAGATGATACTTCTACACTATGTTGTCTTTCTAGCTCTTGCCTCTGTAAGCTAGTGGATGTTCCTCACAATGGGAAAGTTTGTTGGCTAATTGCCCTTTCTTCTCTTTAACTATCTATAGTCTCTTCAACTATTTCCTCTTCTGAAAGAGGGTTCAGTCTTTGCCTTTTTGTCCCATGCTGTCCTATAGATCCACTGGCAGTGGTAGTAGTTTCTCTGTCCCTCTTTTTATTTCTTTTCTCATTTAGAGGAGTTTGCAAAACTGGAGTTTCTTCTACATTGGTTTGAACTGGAGGAGTTGGCATTTGGACCTGTTCTTTGGAAGTTTCAGGCTGCTTTGACATTGTAGGCTGTCCTGTGGTCTCTACTTCCTTGCCTTTAGATGTTCTTGTGGCTGGTATGCTGATTTCTTGTGAAGGCTGATTTCCAATAATGGATGTACTAATTGCTGACCTTTGAGATAGCTTGAATGGTACTTTCCCAAAAGAATCCAAGTCAAGGGTTTTCTCAAGATCTCTTATAGCATTCTCAAAATTGACCTGTTCACTATCATTTTCTACTAACGTCCCTTTTATCCATTCATCCATGTTCTCAAACTGCTCAATCTCTGGGATCCTATGGTGAAAATATGGGGAAAACCTATTCTTCATTCTTCTGTCACATATAACGCTGTTAGGGTCATATGGTACCCACCTAAAACTCTTTTGTAATCGAATTTGATCTTCTAAAATTATTTTAGCTTCTTTCCATGCATCCCTACTGTTGCAGACAAAAGGCCCTAGCTGATTCTTAATTAAGCTCAACTTTCTTCTTGGCATTACAAAAATGGACTAAATCTGCATTTATCATCTGCCTGAAATACTCCAATGCAAACAGTCTCATTGGAACATACTTTGGTAGCTTAAAAGGGTAGAGTTCACACCCATATATCCTGAATTCTATATGGTTCTTATAGATGTACCAGTCACCTATCCTGTACTGCTTAGAGAGCTGGAGAATTTTCTTCATATCACCATTGATCCTAGGAGGGGAAACTCTTGTGAACAGAGTGGTTGTTGGAGGACAAACAGGTCAATGAACTCACTATAGGTGTATGGGGACTCAATGGAATTATGAAAGATATGACTCCAAAAGATGACAGATCTTGGATTTCCTTTGGTGTCAAGTTTCTTGATAGGGAAAGAGAAGTTGTCTGAATGATAATACAACATGAGATGATATATGAAAGTGGTGTATTTGAAGACTCCTTCATTTTCCAAATTCAGGAATTGGTCATGAATTTTATTGGCAATATAGGAGGCATATTCATATTTGATAGCAGGGGGTTGTCCAGGAGTAAAGATTAACAATAACACTAGGGTTATATCATCAACATATTCACTAGGGTTAAATCCCATAGTCAGAGATATCATATCAATAATGAGTCTTCCAGTTTCTGTAAAGAGAGTTTGCAGATAAGGAGGTGGACCTTTGGGCTGGTGCTTTGGTAACATGAAGGTCTGACCGATGCGGCTTACTTCTGATTAGGATAATTGAGATGCTTTTTCAAGTAAATATCCCATGTAAATAGGAGTGAGGGGTTGACTGGAGTTGAATTGCAACATTTCATTAATGGATTGAGCAGTTATGGAAAAAAGGATTGTTTGACTTGGGGACATAATAACTCTATGATTAGGATCATAATTGGCACAGTATTGATGAACTATATCTGGGAAAACATGGACTGAGGGGAGGAAATACATGGGAAGGTTAGATTCCCATAGTCCAAAGATATCATACCCATTCAGATAACTATCTCTGGCTTGGGATAAGACCTAAAGATGGTTTTTATCACCGGATAAGTCTTTTATCTGAAAATCTTTATCAGCCAGAGGCATATAATCTAGGTCTTTGTGATGAGCGTTCATGGGTGCGACATTCAGGGCTATAGGGGTTTCCATTTTTTATTCTTGTGGATTCAAAAAATGGAATTGTGGTTTTCTATGAAAAATAGGCAAAACAACAAGTTTGGGAACCTACATAGTGAAAAAAGTTTGGATTTGTACTGAATTTAACTGTTTCTTGTAGAATGTTCAGTGTAAAAACAAAACTTACAAGGTTTGGTGAAAATTGGATAAATACCTATAATGGGGAAGTGAACAGTGCAATGGCGGGTTGAATAACCGGTCCCAGGCTGAGTTACTACAAGTTTCTTGATCAAGTGGCGGTTGGAAAGCTTTATCAGTTGACTGGGACGTCACTTTGCATGGGAACACAGTTGCAGCATATAACAGTGAAAATGACGTTTGTTCGTTTTATTTAATAAAGTCAAGGTTGGCGGGGGATTTTTATTTATCGGGCGTATGACGTAAGCAAGAAAAGACGTTTTGTTGAATGTGGAGGGTGGTAAGCGGTCTGGGATCGCACATCTTTTGGAGTTAGGCGGTATTCGACTCGAGGCTAGCGATTCCATGGATTGCCTGACGCGTGGCGAAGGTACGATTTGAAAACCGCATGGTGATCGCGCGTTAAAGCGCGATCACTAGGGGGGACGTGATATCAATGTCAATCGTTGGATGATGGGGACATGATCGAATGATGGACGGGAAGTGCAGTACGGCGGAGCTTTAACTACGACGACCTTGATTTAATTAACAAGTTAATAAATCATATCGGGGTGATTATGAATGGTGGGGAGGTTATTAATTAACCTTATGGGTTAATTAATCCCATTTTGCGGAGCGGGGAGATTAGTTTATTAATGAATCTCAGATTAATCCATTAATCCCTTTTTAACTGTGTTTATGGTTATAATTAAGCAGGGCGGGGTATATAATAATTTGGGGCTTTTAGTATATAATTAAATAATACGGGAAAGGGTAAATAGGGCGGGATTTATATAATATAAGTCAGAGATTAATATTATAAATGAAATGAAAGCACTAAGTTAAAACATTTCAGGTATACATTTAAACTTAGGTTTAAAGTGGAAAAAGGGTTTTTTTAGGTGGTATTGTGCATTGTTCCTAAGTAAAATAGGATTTTACTTAGGAAAAGACTTTATGAAATCAAATGAATGGTTTATGGATGATTCTAAGTACTTAGGCTTTTTAAACTACTGGGCCAAGGGTCCGGTCCCTCCAGAAGTCAGAGAAATGCTCTGAGCCCCTCCAATTTAGCAAATGCCTTAGTGCTTAGGGGAAATTAGTGAATAATTAGGGAAAATGAGAAGGGGAGTTAATCATTGTGACTTTGTTTTGCTTGTGATGTCTTCAATGTGATGCATGCCTTGGCCTTTCATTGAAAAATGAAATATTAACACATTTAGAAACATTATTCATCACATGTATCATTCTGCAACATCTTCTACCTACTCTGCCTACTTTAACCTAGCATTTTTCCTTCTTTATTTGGGTGCACTTAGACTGGCAAACCCTTATCAAATTTTCATTTTCTTTTACATGGCAAGCCTACCTAAGTCTGCACTTATTACATCCAAGGGCTCAGATTACACTGTTGAGCTCATTTTTATTTACTCTACCTATCTCCTTATCTGCCAAGATTACATTGTTTGGTCAGACTACAACATGAAATTAAAAGATGAATGAGCCAAGTTTAAACAGTTTGACTCTTCATGTATTGTGGCATAAGTAACAAGCTGCACACAATTGTTTATTACAGAAAATGAAAAAGTAGTGGCATTTAGACTTGCACACTTTCTTGGTCTATTTTTGTTTGGGGTTCATTTCTTCTCATTTTTTGACCATTTTATTCTTTTCACGCTTTGATTTTTCTTTTAGGGTATACCCTCTTTACATTTTTTAAATTTTTTTATTTTTTGAAAATATGGAAAAAATTTGCAACAAGAAAAGGTATGAACATATTACAGAGCTCATCAAGTCAATCATGATAGATGACACCTATTGGTATAGGAGCATAACACATAGCATCAAGGAGTGATAGAGAATAAATGGGTGGAGGATTTAATAGAAGGGAACCCTTAGACACCAGGAGAATTCACCAACATCCTCATATAGTTTAGATCTTCAGAAGACATTAGTGGTTGGGTTTCTTTGAGTTTTTAAAGGGGCATGATGATGATCTTTCTCATTAATTTTCCATGGAATTACACTCTCAAGAGGAAGACAGTGCCATAAATATTGTAAGAGGGTTGGCCATCTCTCTCAGTCCTAAAACCATTAGCATAGTGACCATCTTGCCTCTGGGAATTAGATGGAGCAAAGAAGACAAGCAAGTGTCACAGCTAGGAAAATCTTCTTCCTTTCAAAAGAGAAGCTTGTAGAAGACAAGAATGGAGTGAGAAGAGAAAGTCTTCCTTACCCTTGGGATGAGGTGTCTTACCATATCCTTAAATATATATCTTGTGAAGGGAGATTAAATGTGGTTTATGCCTACCACATCATGCTGCTCCGGGAGCTGAGATTCAAGGTTGAGTTACCCCTTTCTCAAAGACAGTGTCCCTCACTTCCTCTCACAGTCAGTCATGGAGATGAGTCAGAAGGTAAGTGAAGGAAAACACCAGAATTTATCTCACCATGGCCTCATTAAGTTGATAGTGGTGGATGCTATGAACCACTTGAGAATCCCTATCATATGGAACAAATTTGTGGACATGGATAGCAATACTTTCATGAAAACACAAGCCCTCACACCAGGAGAGACTCCAACCTCTAGTATTGGATGAAGAGAAGGAAAAACAAAGGAAAAAGAAGGAACAAAGACAGACGAGGAAGATGCAACAAGAAGATAATAAGAAGAAAGGAAAATAGAGGAAAAAGAGCCAACAAAGACAGAGGAAGGAGAAGCAGATATGAAAGGAGAAGAGGGGGGGAAGAATAGAGAATCAAATATGAAAGGAGAAGAAAGGAGAAGAAAGAGTAAGCCCTAAGGAGACTTCTCCACCCGAAGGGGTAGAAGATACTGAATAGGAGGTAGCTACAACATTAGCTACATTGGGCACTCCTATCAAGCCCAAGAGGAAGTAATCAAGACCAAGTCAAATGTATTTCAAAACCAAGAAGAGCACTAGAAATAGACAAGGGAAGCCACAAACTCCTACAAAGTTTCCTATAATTATTGATAAGTCACCAAGAAAAAAGGAAGAAATAGGATCCAGTGAAGGAGATATAGAGGAGCCCACTCCTCCTAAAACCAAAACCAACTCACCTATAACACCTGTGAGTAGGCCTATTATTAGTGTGAAATTTCTTGGAAGGTGTACCAAAAACACTTCACTTAAGTCACTAGGTGACAAGAGACCCTACAAACAATTTATGGTTGCTTACAATTCAAATCTGCAATAAAAAGTGGAAAAACCTGTAACAAAAATAACATGTACGATCCAGAATAGCATAAAACAGTAAAGATATCCAATGCAATAACTCAAATGGAAATACTTTAATTAAACAAATTCCTTATTGATAAAACTTGGTGAAGGAGATCTACAAAAAGAGTCTACAAATCCCCCTCCATGGGATGAGTCCTTTGATGTCCTTAATGCTTCAGTGATCGATCATCTCTCTCAATATGTGGAAAACCCAAATAATGTGAAGAACTCAAATGGGAGATCAAAAGAAAAGAGACAATAATGGTGACAATGATAATGATCATGCCAAAGAATGAATGAAAATGCCTCCTATTTATAACAAAGTATTAAGTTAATCTCGAAAATGGAGAATAATAAAATAATATTGACCAAATCAAGATCTAACCACTTGAAATACTTTACTATTTATTGGACTAGGAAAAGACATTTAAAATGGTAAAATATCTTTATTTAGAAGTGTTGGGATGGGGTCCCCTTGGGTCAATTTTGGGGCAAAAGCCCAAGTTTTATGTAAAAAGATGTAAAGTCTCTGCAAATTATGGTTGCAGAGCATGTAGATAATTAGAGAGTAAAAAAGGGCTTTACCCTTCTTTATGTAAGTTAAGTTGTCTTGTAAGATCTACCCATGGTCTGCAGACCATGGGATTGTATAAATAGGTGTGTATTAGGATGTCTAAGGAATAGGAGAGGAAGATGAATGTAATGGGTTAGTAGAAGGAAGATTGTAGAAGTCTTAGAGTAGAAGGAAGGCTCTGGAGCTATGTGCATAGAGGCCTAGAGTAAAGTCCGCAGCTGAGTGCGCGGACCCCTAAAGCTGAGTGTGCAGGGAAGTTTGATTCTATAATCTAAACTGAGTATTAATAAAGAAGATATTTGCAGAAATACCTGTGTTTATCTCTTTACTTCTATTTATATGAATGCACTTTACGTTGTAATGGGTTTATGAAATAATGATGTATTGATGCACGACATTACACGATTTATATTGTTATGTGAACACAATTGATGTTGACTGTTTACGCGAAGATTATCTTACTGTATGCTGAAGTTATAAAAAACTTAGGCTAATCTGAGTAATTGCTAGATTAAGAGTAATCTTTGATGCGGGTATGTAGTTGATTAGTCTGTCCAAGGTCAGCGAAATACAGTCGTAGACCTTCGTGGAGGTCTAGAGGCTGATTAAAGGGAGTTATATCAATAAGCCATAAAGGCTTATCAATCTGCACGTAGGCAGAGTTAGGGCATAAAATGACATCACGCTGATCTCTGGGTGCCGAAACATGGTTCCAGCATCTCTCCATACTTCTTTGGGTGAGACTTCAGTCCGCGCTCCACGGATTGATGTCGAAAGGGCCAGTAGTGTAGGGATTTGTTTGGTGCAACTAACTTTGAACTTGGTTCAGGACCCACTAAGCCAAGAAATGGTTCCGTTGCTGGGACTGAGATTTGCATAAAGAGTCATGTGATGTCGCATCATTGTAATCCTACAAAGAAAGAAATTTAGAAGTGGTTGGATAGAAAGATCGAAGAATTCGCGGCATAAGAAAACATAAATCCACGCCTGACAAAAGAATAGTGGTTGGACAGGTATCTACATATAGAAATACACAAAATATTCTTATGCACCTTCCCAATCGAATTGTATGAGTGCATCGCTAAATTGGCAGACAGTCAAGGAAGGTGGAGGTTTGACAGTCCAATAGTGTGGACCCCGGAGCTAGTGCGAAGGTTGGAAGCTTCTGAAGATAAGATAGTGCATGTTGTCAATCACTGGCTTGATCGAGTCGTAGGAGGATTTGTGATAGAATTCGATGTCGATACCTTAGTCAGCTACAGTGAAGCAGAGCAACGCTTATTCAAAGGATCGCGAGGTAAGTATTTGAAATCTCTGAATACTTGGATTAAAATTCTCTTGTGTGAAAAGCGGTTTATGCCACTGCCTTGATGTTTGGATCTACGTGAAGTGGACGATTCTTTAGAAATCTGGAGAGAACGGGTCCTGAATATGGCCCATTGATAGAACCTTTTTCGAGTGATGGCGAAGGAGTGGTACAGGCCTCACTGCAAAGCACTGTACAGTTGATAAAGCAGGGTTTTCCATGAATACCGCATCCACCCACACCACCTCCACCTTCATATCCAAAACATACACCTTCACCCACACCATCACCACCTCCACCACCATTCAATATGTCGAATACCAAGAAGTTGCCTATTTTCAAGGGCTTGGGAAGTGAGGACTTGGATCAGTTTTGGTTCATTGCGAAGGCTGTATGGAGAGGACCATATAAATAAGGTGCATTTGGTTACTACTCTGCAAGATAGCGTGTTAACATGGTACATTAAGTACTGCACTGATAACTCGTTGGCATTGTTAGCAGACACTCAAACTGCTCTAAATAAGGAATTTGGTAGGTCCAAGTCTGAATTGCAATCAGTCATTGGATTCAAGGAAATCATGATAAGGCCTGGAAAAACACCCTGGGAGCTGGATTAGAGACTAAAGTGTCAGATCTGCGAAGCTAAGATGAATCTCACGGATAGTTAGCACCGCGAATGGTTTGTAGCCTCGCTTCAGCCCCATCATAGGGTTGCTTTATCACGGCAAAGGGTAGGGACCTAGGCGGAAGCATTGGAGATTGCAATGAGATTGCACAAAACACCTTTTTGGGCATGGGATCCCCTAAGGGAAGTTTTGGGGCTAAAAGCAGAGATTTGGTCTAAAAAGTGTAAATATGATGTAAATACTCCACATTTTGTGGGCGCGGAGCATGAAGTTGTAAATGAGTCATAGGGTTGTCTGCCCTCAATTTTGTAATGTAATGTCGGCTTTAGAGATCTATCCATGGTCCGCGGACCATGGGATTATATAAATAGAGTGAGGCTCTAAGTTGTAAATCAACCAATAAAAGAGTTAGAATGATGATGGAATAGAAGGATAGTAGAAGATCTAAGTGTAGAGTCGAGTCTTTGGGTCATAGAGTAGGAGAAGGCTCTGTAGTTGAGTGCGCAGAGGCCTAGTAGTCTGTACCTGAGTGCGCGGACCCCTGCAACTGAGTGTGTAGGACAGGTTGAATCTGTAATCGTTGAAGCATTAATAAAGAGAAGTTTTATACCATTCCTGTGTATTCATTTACTGTTTTTTGCATTGAATGCATTGGGTATAAATTACATTTCTGCTATTTATATGATGCGCAAACATATATGATTGTGTTGATTAAGAAATGTGAGATAAAGTATTTGTTTACGTGAAGTTAACTAACATCTGTAAGAAGATAAGTAAGATATGCAGTGTAATTTGGGGAAATAGCGTAGATCACTGCCACAGCAGTGCAAAAGCCCCTCAACTCCTGGTTCGGGTTGTGCGTAGGTGATTATAACAAATCGCGAAGGTCTCACAGGTCAGAATAGTGCGCGAGTAACCTGCGCGAAGGTAGGCAAAGTTAGACTAAATTGACTCCTCAGACATCTCTAGGGTGTAGAAACTTGGTTCTAGCATGCCCCCATACTGCTTCGGGTGAGACTTCAGTCTGCGCACCGCGAGATGATGCCAAAAGGGCCAATAGTGTAGGGATTTGTTTGGCTAATCAACTCCAAACCTGGGTCAGGCCCCATCAAGCCAACAATTGGTTCCATTGCTGGGACCATAATCTGCATAGAGATGTCTGATGTCGTATCATTGGAATCCAACTAAGAAGGAATTTTAAGGTTCGTTGGATAGGATGATTCATGAGTTCACAACGAAGTAGAACAATAATCCGCAATTGACAAAAGAAGAGTGGTTATACTACTACCTATACATAGAAATCCACGAGATATTTTTTCGCATATTTCCCTACTGAGTTGTATGAGTGTATCGTGAAGCTAGCAGATAACTAAGGAAGGTGGAAGCTTGACGGTCCTATTGTGTGGACCCCAGAGTTGGTGCACAGACTAGAAGCATCGGAGGATCAGATCGCATGTGCTGTTGATCACTAGATTGATTGGATTATAAGAGGCTTCATTACGGAGTTGATGGTAGATAATTCAATCAGCTATAGCGAGGTAGAGCGACGCTTTCTTAAGGGACCATGAGGTAAGTACATAAAGTCCCTGAATACTTGGATTAAAATGTTATTGTGTGAAAAGAGGGTTATGCAATTACCTTGATGTTTAGGGCTACGCGAAGTGGAAAAACTTATAGGAACGAAGGCAATAAGGGACCAAAAACTAGCCCCTTGATTTCACCTCCGCGAGGGGACGAGGAAGAACTCGTGAAGGTCTTGCCATGATGTGCGATCCACTTGATAAGGCAAATAAATCCACGAATACCACCCCCACCCACACCACCAGTTTCACCACCTTCACCTCCATCTTCACCCATACCACCTCAGCCACTATCGCGAGTCAATATGGCAAGCACGATAAAGTTTCATGTGTTCGAGGGATTTTGAAATGAGGATCAAGACCAATTTTGGTTCATGGTAAGAGCTCTATGGGAAGTGCAGGGAGTTACAGATGACAATATAAAGAAAGCGACACTAGTTAGCGCCCTGCAGGACCGCGCGCTGACCTGGTATATTAAGTACTCCAATGATAATCCAAATGCAGGGATCGCGGATATCCAAGCAGTGCTAAATAAATAATTTAGTAGGCTGAGGTCTACAGCTCAGCCGATCATTGGGTTCAAAGAAATCACAATGCTACCAGGCGAAACTCCTTGGGAGTTGGATCAGAGGTTGAAATGTACGATTCATGAAGCTAATATGAATATTACGGATGGACAGCATCGCAAATGGTTTGTAGCATCGCTAACGCCACATTTAAGGAGCGCTCTATCACAACAGAAGTTAACGACTTAGGTAGAGGCCTTAGAGATCACGATGAGGCTACATGAGACCCTGATGCAGGATCCTAACTTGGGAGTTCAGCAGATCCACGGGCAGTTGAAAAACTTATGCCTTGAGATGCAGAGTCTGAAAGAGTATAGGACAGCTTGCCCTGAAGTGCGCGAAGAGGTGTGGTGCATAGAATCCATGGGTCAGGGTCATGATAAGGACCATTTCCTGGTGTTCGAAAATTGCCTTGTGGGACAAGGACCGATGTCGTTAAGGCTGGAAGCACAAGTAGGACCTAGCGCGACGCTTGCTTTGTGGTGCGTAATTTGTCAAATAAGAGGGAAATACGCTACACACAACTGCCATTTGTTACAAAAGTATACACAAAATTCGTAGCAATTGTTCTGTAATTTTTGTAGGTCAGTAGGACACAATGAATGCACTTGTAGGAGCTATGAGTTGATGATGGATAGAACTCCCACCTACAGAGTTCAAACCGAAACGCGACCCCTAGACCAGAATACAGGAGTGGCAAGAACAGGATTTTAGGGGCATGGATGAGGCCGAGGTGGAGGAGGATGTGGAAGAGGTCTTGGTCAGTTGATCTGCGACATTTATGGAGGCCCAGGACATTATGCCCACAATTGTATGAATCCGACGTAGCCATCGTGTTTATATTGCACCATGTTTGATGATGAGATGGAAGATTGTCCTACGCTGATAGTTAGGATATGTGGCAAATGAGTGCTACCGCCTCCCCCGACTCAGAACCTGTAGATGATGAGGTCTGAGCCATGCAAGGAAGATCCGAATGTGAACATTGTGCTCCAAAGTGGAATTGCGATGGGAGATGACAAAGGAAAACAACTCGAAGATAGTACTTTGGTTTGCAAAGCTCCGACAAAAGAAGCAGGGTTTGATTTGGAGCGTGCTAAGGAAACCTTCATGGAAGCTAAGAAGAGCTTCGTTGATGCCTCCACTTCAAGAAGAAAAAATAGACCGGAGCCAAAAATGGACCCATCTATGCTTACAACA